>BMAO01030388.1:0-23389 GCA_019973975.1 Trichonephila clavata
CACGGCGGGTCTTCAGGTACTAGGATCGAACTCATGACATGCTAGCCACGATCCGATGCCTTGACCACTTGGCTACCACGGCCACTATTTATATATTAGACACTTACCTGCATAGAAGTGTACAGGTATTTTCTAAATTCGTTTGTTCCAAAAGTATGAATCAATTTTCTTTACCAAAAATTTTATTAATAAAGATATATAAAGCACCGTAATACATTTTATTAGACTGCATCAGATGAATAATATACGAAACATGTAAATCTTATTCTTCATAAAATAAAATATACTCTGTTTTTTGGAAAAAGCTCTATTATCTTAGAAAATATTATAAAAACTACGGATGAAAAAAAAAAAAACTCCTCAATAGCATTTGAAATATAATATACCGAAATGTTTATGTGCTATTCATCCATAATTAGCAAATTTGTTCTCTTGTGTAATTTTATAATAAATCGCAACTATGCAACAATACTCAATTATCTCTAAAAAGATTTTTGTACTTTCTCTGAAACATACAGCTTATTTCTTTTGAAATTATGAATAATTTTCTACCATCTGTCTTAAATTTTTCTTTTGATATATTCGGAAATATACCTGTTTTTAGAACTTATCTAAAAAGAAAGAAAGAAAAAACTCATTAAAAACAAAAATATTAACAGCTAAGGTATGTGTGAGCTATTTTCATGAAAATTTTATATCATTGTATATGCTTGAATTTCCCCCCCCCCCCTGTGTCTGTACTTTATAATTTTTAGCATTTTTGATAGTTATTCCTTCGAGCAAAATAGTTATGTCTTTTCAGAACTTCGAAATAGTATTGTGCATATCTCATTACTAGGTACCATTTGAATTATTTAGTAGTTCCATTTTTCGAATAATTTAATACTTGCTAGTGTTTCAAATCTCGAACATTAACAATACGTTAAATAACTAATTGCATTTTATTAAAAAAGTTTCCGTGCAATTATAAGTAAAAGAATATAGTGATATATTTTCAAATAAATTTACTCAACATTTATCACAAGTAAAAATGTTTCATTGCAATAATGTTACACATTAATTTTATAGCAAAGATTCAAGCACATTTTTTCCCCTTCGTTATTCAATTTTATGCGAACGCGAGGAAAATATGAAGAAATACTTTTCAAATTATACTATGTAGATTTTATACAGAACTTTTTTGATTGAATTCCTTTGCATTTCTTTGTAATTGCAAGCTTATTTCGAATAATATTTGATTCAAATTATTTTATGATGGATCTGATTTTAAATGTGATATCACTATATTTAAAATATTTATAATGTGTAAGAATTTTTATCTTCAATCATTTTGGTGAATAATTAAATGACGAAGCAAATACTGATGTCTTCAGTACAAATATAATCTGTGTTTAACAACTAACACATATAGAATGACAGAAGTGTTTATGGAAGGTTTCGCGGCACAATCATTCAAGATCGCCTTGATTCTACGCTCAAGCTTTAACACAACATTTTTCTCATTGTGTCAAACTTACAAAACTGCTTTTTCTAAAACCTTAAGACCACTCCCTGGAAACATCTGGAACCGTACGTATCCCAAAATCAGGTATTGTCAGCAAATAATTCATTGCTGAAAGATAACCAAATAACTGAACTGCTTCCACAGATGTATCTTGAAAGTTCAACGTACTTTTATGATTTTGGCGATTTAGTTTTGAGTTTGACGAGTAAAAATATTTATCCATTATATCTCATTTGGAATAATCCAATTATTATTAATCGTACATTGCTGCAATGAAAATAACATCAATTAACTAAACATATATACGTAAAAACAAATATATTTTAATCCTCGAAACGATTTGTTAATGTTTGTATTTTGCGCTTATAATTGCCTCAAGCATTTTCTTTTCTTCCCGAAATTTATTAAGGTGATATGGTACACTAAAAATCATTAAACTGTCGAAATTTTTTTTATTGGCTTATTTGATACCCCGAATCTTTATAAATATGCCTGCAAAATTTCAAAGCTTTACCTGCATTTTTCATAAAGTAATGGAGCAATGTTTGACGCTAAACAGCAACTACCCCGCCTACATTTCAGATTATCTGCTAGAAAAGAGCCTGATAAAAAATGAATTAATTATTTTTCTAATACGCTTCAATGAGATTGACATTATACAAGCAGTAATAAATCATTTTAAGAAAGAATTGTGCAATTCATGCAAAAATTCTAGTTTGTGAATTATTTACTGGGAAGATCAAATGGATTTGGTCAAGATTTAAAAGGTGTGCGTGCTTTTTATGATATTATTATGAATGAAATTAAAACTTCAAACGGATACTCCCAAAGCACAAATACTAATCTCATTTTGATAACTCGGGTAATTAAAAATCTAATTCGCAAGAATAGAAAAACTCCCCCATTTTTATATATTTGTTTTTGGTGATATATATATATCCCATGTGTGCGAGATTCAACACTTTTATTAAAATATTTTAAGATATTTATTTAAACAAATGCACATATACAGTTCTTAGATTTTGATGTATTTTATCTATAAATAATTTGATTTTGCTTTTATTCGTGTACAATATTTAACATGCGAAGGCTTTTAAAATCATGGAAATAAAAAATAAAGGCATAAACATCTTTTTACATGTTGTGCATTAGCTCTGAGCTTGGAATTAGCTCTGAAGTGTGTGTATTTTTTTTTTTTTTTTATAATTATTAAGATAAAGTTTTATGAAATATTGATCTTTCATTCGTTTTTTTCTATATATTTATTACGGCAGTATACTGTTTAATTGTTCTACAATTGTACAATTTTTTTATGGTAAGTAGTTTTAAATAAGCTAATTAACATTTCATAAAAGTTTCAGACTATTCGATGAATATTATATCATGCTATTCATGGAATGAAAACTTCAAACTCATATTTCTCCATGTTGAATTTTTGTACATATACTGTTATTCAAAACCCTAAGGCCTTTTTGGTAATTGAAGTATGGGTTTGAAATTTTTTATACATGTTCTGAAATGTATGTTTTGTAAAACTGTGCATAGGATTAGCTCTAACATGTGTGTGTTTAGTACTTTTTCTAAAAAATTTCAAAATCAAAATTAATGTTTTTTTGGGAATTTTTGGAAGTTTAACTATAAAAAAATTAAAGAGCAGCAGCAGAAAAAAAAAAAACCATGCACAGTTTTATGTAGTATATTATAAGACACTTGGAAAAAAAATTTTTTGAAAATATTAAAAAGCCTTAGAGATTTAAAAAATGCTTAAAAAAGGTAAAAAAATTTAAATTTTACAAACATTTTGCAATGGAATTATTATTAAATAGTAACCTTTATAAAATGCAATTAAAACCAAATATTAAAAGTTAAAAAAAAATTGTGAAGATGGTACCATATCGCCTTAAGAGCGTATAGTTAACAGTATTTAAAATTGAATGATTAGATCTTGAAGCAACACAGGTTCCTAATTTCATGGTATTCAATGGTTATTTTTTATGCGTTGTTTTTTTATATAATTGAGCATATTTAATAAATATCTTTTTATTTTGTTAATTGAAGAATTTAATTTAATGATTAGGAAGCCAAAAGTACCGAGAAACTTCGGATATTTATCGAAAAAATTCTGACAAATAATTAATTTTATTGTTGCAATGAACATAAAATCATTTCGCTAAAACAATGTTTTTACTCCCCTTCTTTCTTTTTAAACCTAGAAACGATTTATAAAGGTCTATATTTTGTTTTTATAAATGTTAAGCTTAGGGTACATAGTGATCTCAGTAAGGAAGTTTTTAATTTGTTTTCTTAGCCCAAATCTTATCAGGTATATATATATGCTGACAATGTTTTAAATTGATCGATTGGGTCATGGAGCAACACAGGTTTCTAATTTCATAGTATTCAATTGTTATTTTATGCATTTTTTATACTAAGCAAATTTCTTAAACATTTCTTTATTTTATTGCTGATCAATAAACTGAATCCAATAGTTAGATATTAAAAAAAACCCGAAACTTCGGAGATATTTATCTCGGAAAATTTATAATAAATAAGGTGTTGTTTGAATTCTTTTTTATAATCATCAGACAAATCTTTCTAATATGAGATTGTTATGATCGTTCCTGAGTTTCTCTCAATTTACTATCAAGCAAATTTTGTCTTGTTACACACATCCGACCCTGCTTTGTATTTCGTTTTACATGTTTCATTACTGAAATTAATAAATGCATTTCTTTCATTCATCTCACAATAATTGAAATATATCATTAGAATACTAAAGTATATTATTGCGAATCTTTTATTTTGCAGCAATATCTTCTTACATTTCAAATAAAACCCTTCCAAGATTAATAGTTCTACAGAATTTCCCCATTTTACTAAAATAAAATATTAGTATAATAATATAAAATTATTTTAATACATTTTTTTAAAAATCAGAACGATGTGATTGTCAAAAAGATCAGCAAAGAAAAATAGAAGCCTTAATGCAAGTTTTGAATAAGTAATAGTAGCAATTGAGACAGACATTAACAAACTTTTTTACGAGGTCAATAAAAAGCTATCTTTCTATTTTAATGCGACTGATTTAATCTATCGATGTAAGATCGCTATTTGTTATGTGAAGCCTCAATTCATCAATTAGCTGAAAGTTTTATATATTTCTGAAAGTCTTCAAAAGTTAGCACATCTGGAAATTTTTTTAAATAGTAATACAAAAGTATAAATCGCGAAAATATTGAAGTTTTAATAGTATTTTTAAAAAATTAATATTTGTTAGCTGAGTATCAAGCATTAAAAAATAACTAGCAAAACGAAGAACTAAGTTATATTTTTATCTGAAAACCCTCTTAGGATTCTAGTATAACTTATGTGGTTGAAGGAAACGATTTTGATGAACTTAGCTACAACAGAATCATTTATTATGGAAAGTAGCAAAGAAATAATTGACTTACATAATATTTCTAGGATTTCAAACTGAATGAATACTTTATACCTTTTTTAAAAAAAAGAAATACAGTTTCCTAATTTTCTTTACAAAACATGTACTGTTAAACGTTTTTTTTTCCTTAAATGTATTTATGTTGCATGTAAATGTTAAAATTTTAATATAAATAACTATGCAGCTAATGATTGTTTACTTATGGAACTTGTAAAAATTATGAAAAATCAACTATACAAGGTTTTTTCGATTTAAGAAAAATTTATTACTTGTACCGCTTTGACATAAGATGGAATGCACCACTCTTTAAGCTACTTTACTGCACAAACCATTGTATTTTTCAAATGGTTTTGGATTATGCCTACTGTATTAAAAAGTGTTGTGTAACTAATATTGTTGACAGTCTTAAAAAAAGTAGACAATTGATTGCTTTTAAAACTAAATAAAATATTAACTTGTTTTGCATTTCCCATCATATAAATATTACTTACTAATTAATTACATTACACAATCTTTAATGCTTTAGAAAGTCTTTCACAACTGTGATGCAATTATAATGTGTATGTCACCACAGCTGAAAATCCCATCTAGCACTTTTTAAGATCGAAAAGTCATTCAAGACTTTCAGAGATGTAAGAATATTTACTTCATTCATCTGGTTGATAGACAGAACACATATAAAGCAACCTGAAAAACTATAACTATTTAAAGTATTTATAAAACAAATAGTATATCAAAAACTGGTCCATTACTGGAAAAAAAAAATAAATCCTTATTAGTACATCTATACCATAAAAAAGACAATCACATTATATCATTACTTTCACTACCACTTTCCTCATCACCCATGAAATGTAACATATGGATGAAATACCTGTTTCTATATAGGCAAGGCAGATTTTCAAGGTCTATTCCTGTATAACAAACAGCACAAATATTATCAAATGATGAATAATTTATTATTAAGAATTATTTACACATAAGTTAAAACATATTACTTACTTTAGTATATAGTTTTGCTTGTATTGATAGCAAGCATTAACATCACCTGATTCTATATATTTTATATTAAACACTTACCTGCAAAAAGTATACATGTAATTTCTAAATTCGTATGTTCCAAAAGTATAAATCAATTTTTGCCTAAAATTTTATTAAGGATGAATGATATAAAAAATTACCATATTCCCATCACTTTCCAAAATTTGTGTGGTAACATTCAACTGCAAAGGAATCTCTATCCTGCATGATTTTTAAATTATATACTTCTAATATACTGTCATAAAGCCATTTGTGACAAAAATTTGGTCATTCTTGATAATTACTTACCTCTTCATCTGATATAAAAATATACAAAAACTTTACCCCATAAAAACATAGCTAAATGTCTTCGAAAACATAAAAACAACTCCACTACAAGCATATATCAGGTGTTAAAGATACAGTTAAGTTTTTTTTTGCAAATAGCTTTTGAATTGAGTAATGCTGACTTGCCTGAGCTTGAATGTTTTCTTTCTTGACAACTAAAAAAAGAACATTTCAGAGCTTTCCTTTTTATATCCCCAATAGTTGGCTTAAATATTTACTGCTAGTTTAAATGCTGATTGGGAGGTAGGTACAAGAGGATCAGGTAAATAATTCTTTAGTAATTACTTTTTACCTTTCTTTTACTGAATTGCATGTTGAGACAATTGTTCCTGAACTATTTTACCTTGCAATAAACAATTTAATACTACAAGTAGAAGTTCAGTCTCCTGGTTTTTCTTATGTCATTACATATTTCTTTGGCGGAAGACCCCATACCACACTTTCTATCTGAGATATGGAAAGAAGTATATTCAACAACATGGAATCTTTCAAACAATTTAAGAATGAACTTAATATGTTTACATGGTGCATGATTATCTGAGCATTCACATGTATACCAAGCCGAACATGATAATTTTACACACCTGTAATGGCATTGATCACACACACACATAGCCTCTTTCTGAAATGCTACCATAATCTTTTTAACAACATAAAATACATCTCCATTAGTCCGCGATTTTGCAAACCAAGAATTTGTTGCCTGGTCATAAATATCTGTCAGGAATCTTCAATTCATTTTGAAATGGAAATAGGTTGTGAGGATATAACTGGGGAGAGTACCATTTAAAATTCTATAATGTGCTAAATATATGTCATGCTGTATTTTCAACAAACTATCTGCTTGACAGTTAAATTTTCATTTTAAAATAATTGGACATTCATGTATTGTGAATATAGATTAACAATATATATTTTTATCAGTATTGGCATGCAGAAGTAGATGATGTGACTTATACTATTAGTAGGCTGAATTACAATAAATATCATCAAAATATTTATTGAAAGCAGGCTTTTTATCAGTCGATGCAATTTTAAAATTTTCCATTATTTGTTTACATCTGATTGAACTTATTCCTTCCAAATGAGCTACTAGAGAAATTTCCCTTCGCATTTCAAAATTGGAAAACAAGATCATTTAATCATTTCTTCCAAGTGCATTGAAGGCATAATGCAATTAATTTTTAACTGGGCACCCTCTCTCTCAGAATGTTGAAACACAATACATATTTCCTGTATTTAATTTATTAATAATAACATGAGCAACAGAGTAAAGCATTCCTTATTAGTCAAGTACAATTAAACTTCTATTAACCGAATACATATTCTAATACTGAAGATTTTTCAATACCCCCTTCAAGATTAGCTTTAATGAACTCTATAGAAGTTTTATAAACCAGTTGAAATGCTTGATTATGCTTTGAAAAATATATTATACTGATCCCTTAAAAGTCTTTATAAAGAGTGATTCTATCAAGAGAGAGAGAGAGAGAGATTCCATTAATAATTAGAATATAGAATCCTTTGATATTTCTATACAACTAGTTTTTCTTTTATATGTCTAGGAAGCTTCACATGTTAGCAAATGTGTTAAATATCTAAATCTACAATTTCACTCATGATATGGAAAAGGTTAAGGGAAAGTTAAATCTCAACATATTGTGTAAATCTTTACGTGTGATTCGTATAAAATTTTTTGCAATAGATAATACATTCCAATAATGATTTTTTTCTTACTTTAATTAAATAAATGTATTTTCTTATTAAGAATAATGTTATTACCTTTGGTTGGATCCTAGCAGGGCACCCTTCTTTTACAAGAAAACCTCCAGAAAATTTGTATTTTCTATTATTATTCTCACAATCATTTAAAAATTTAGCCAAACAATTTACCTCATATATTTACGCTAATTTTTCATAACAATCAATAGAACTTTCGATTTAACGACAAGAAAAAGTTTTACACTCACGAGATCCGCCAAGTGGGCAATCACCCAGCAGGAACTAAAAAAATAATGAATCTACTACAATAGTAAATACCTGGAAATTTTAAAACGTATTATTAAAACATTATAAATAATCAACGCATAAAATTTTTACATTCACGTGATTGGAGAATCGAGCTTTTACACGGCAGAAGCTAGAAAGTCGATGAACGGAAAATGTTAATTACATCAAATCAAAGCACAAAATAAAATAAAAATACAATATAAAAGAGTAAAATAATAATAATTCAAAATTATGAATCAAAGTTTTTAGTTGTTCACATAAGTTAGAAATTCCAAAAATCAGCAAATATGTTAAAATGACGGAAAACTTAACAGGAAATTGATACAATATAAAAACTGCAAAGAAATTTAACAATCAAACATTATAATTCTAAGTTATAAAATACCTAATCAATAAATCTCCCCGCTAGAATTTTATATACGAACCTTTCAGCACGAGCGCTATAGTAAGAATGATTTTAGTAAGTTCAATTAAGCCAACGATGAACTTGGCGATTTTCAAAAAGAGGTCAAAAATATCAAAGTAACCCATCCTTGTTTGTAGATTATAGGAATAGGTGCTGCCAACGAAATTGCGCATTACACGTCCGGCCTTGTTTGTTCCTTTTATCTGTCACTATCCTAAAACCGAGTAGTGAAAAATTGAAGCAAGCACTGAACATTCGGAAGATACCAAGATATTCCGCTCCCCTGGTGAATGATATTCTTTAGAGATCATTGGTTCCAATCCAGCTACCATTCACGAAGCTGGATGGTAAGAGCCATCTTTAAAGAGATCGAAGGTCATTCAAGGTTTTCGCCCCATCAGAGCTGTTTCCTGTCCAGAGCTGCCCTTTCCGCACTTCAATTTTCTGGAGAAGTATGAGAAAAGTATCTCACATGTTTTTAAAAGTAAGTCACAATAGATACTTTTCATTTTGGGAAGTTTGGAGAAACTTTCATATCATTATTATGTTACAAATGCATTTTATTATGATTTATATCGAATTATGCTCGCGTTCCAGAGAATTCATATCAGACCATCGAAATCGTGTTTATCTGGGTGAATTGGAATCCTTCCTTACTAAATGAAACTAATTTTTTTAAAATTAATTTCATTCCTGCTCTGGAATACTGTAAATGAATAGCACTTAACATCAGCCGAAGCATTTAATTGCTTTAAGATATCCAAACACGTGGAAATGACCAATTTCGGTCAAACCATACACTTTTAGTTTTTTTAAAATTTTATTGAATAGAGCAATCTTTCGGCTTTATGAAGTATATATTATTTTGTTTCTACTTTACATGAGACCGAGTTACAATAAATTTCATAAAAATTTAAATTCTCCCTCCCCACCAAATTACATAAATGTACCAGATTCATGGTTCCCGTGGTACAAAATATATGGCGAGTCTGTTAACTCAAAATATTACAAATCTATTTCTATGAAACCTTTTGAGCCTGATATTTATATTATTTTCTAGGAAATGTACTAAAATAATTCTTATTATATGAATATTTTCTGAGTCATGGCCTGTTATTTTAGTAATAGCCTCATAAACACGCCATATTTCTTATTATATTTTTATTCACTCAGCTCCAAAATGTTTATATCTTAATAAAACCTTAGGAAAACATTTAACACATATTTTAGAACCTTCCCTAGATAAATGTATGTAGTTTATTTTAGTAATACTTTAAAATATTGATGTAAGTTTTTTTTAAAATTAATTTCATTCCTGCTTTGGAATACTGTAAATGAATAGCACTTAAAATCAGCCGAAGCACTTGTTTTAAGATACCCAAACACGTGGAAATGACCAATTTCGGTCAAACCACACAATTTTAGTTTTTAGAGCGTTTTTCACGTAGTGGAACAAAAGCGCTATTAGGACGCAAATTTCGTCTTCGTTCCATATTTTGTCCTACCTTTTTCTCACCCAATAAGCAACCAATTGACCACGGGTTTTCGGCATTTGGTCGCATTTGTGCCCTAGATGAGCCGAATCATATTTAAATTTAAACATTTAAAAAATTTTATTATAGTGCTGATACAGATTTATGTCATTATTTCTTTTCAGCTCAATAGTAGTACATTTAGAGGAGTGGTACAGTACACACTACTTTCTGTTAGTAAAAAGTTCATTAGTTGCATTATTGTAAAATACAACATGTGAAAAACGCGCTAAAATTACTTGGCCATGCCAATGATTGGTATTTTGTTTTAATTTTATTGAATAGAGCAATCTTTCGGCTTTATGAAGTATATATTTGTTTCTACTTTACATGAGACCGAGTTACAATAAATTTCATAAAAATTTAAATTCTCCCTCCCCACCAAATTACATAAATGTACCAGATTCATGGTTCCCGTGGTACAAAATATATCATGGCGAGTCTGTTAACTCAAAATATTATAAATCTATTTCTATGAAACCTTTTGAGCCTGATATTTATATTATTTTCTAGGAAATGTACTAAAATAATTCTTATTATATGAATATTTTCTGAGTTATGCCTTTTATTTTAATAATAGCCTCATAAACGTGCCATACTTTTTATTATGTTTTTATTCACTCAGCTCCATAATGTTTATATTTTAATAAAACATTAACATTTTAGTAACTTCCCTAGATAAATGTATGTAGTTTATTTTAGTAATACTTTAAAATATTGATCACTTTTTTTTCTCCAACTGCTTCAAAGATTTTCTTTAAAAATTGCGAAAATATTTACATATAATTGTGATTTTTGTAAAATTCAGATGTTTTATTTTAAATACTGTATATTAATATTTATTGTTATTGATCTCTAAAAAAGTATTTATAATGTTTTAGTATGCTGTTTTTTAAAAAAAGTAATCTGCACGTGCTCAGTTTCCAAATAAAAATTCGTATTTAAGCAATTATTTCAGATTAAAAATAAATGCATTTCGATGTACCAATTAGCCGACACTACAGAATCATTGAATTGTTATATACTTTGTCTTTTTTAAGTGGTATCCGACTACCCTAAAATTGCGAATTTTGTCAAAAATTGACAATTTTTTTATGGTTTTATTTTATAGGCCATCTTATTAGCTATATAAAAATACAAAGTTTATTATTTTCCGTTCACTGGAACAAACACTACAAGTGTTTTAGTGAAAGCATATGCCATTACTTTAAGCAAGATGTCATACTTAAAATCACGTTTTACTCGAAATGTGTGTGTGTTTTTTAAATACTCAAACGGGTCAGTGATTGCTCAAAACGTTTAGAAAATAATTAACTTAAATTTTTTGTGTATGTTCTGTATAATAATAAAAGTGTTTAACCTTCAGATTTATCAATCGCTGTTTTATTACAAAATTTACAGTCCCTGATGTTAATATAATCACTTTACTTAAGCAATTTCATATAATAACTTAGATAAAGTGCTCTAGCTTTGATAAAAATTCAAATATCTCTTATATTGAAGGTCGTTTCAAACATGATTAACATAGCAACACATCGGAATTGTAAAATTGAATTCTTTTCATAAACTTTTGGTTCAAAATGGGCCGCGTTTATTTATTTTTTTTTTTTTGTATATTTTTACCAATTTCTATAATAATAATTTCTTTTTCTCTTCATAATTTTAGCATATTTTTGTTAAAATGTACTAAACAAATCTAAAAACGGTAGAATTGGCGAATCGGTCACTGGTTCGCCAAATTATGAAAAATCGCATTTGGCGCGTTTGTGCGTGTTGTGTTTTAGAGTAGCAACCCTACTACAACACGATCTGACTTCTTCCTCACTGATACAAAATCAAAAGGGTTACCAGATTTGGCGCTTTTATCGATGTGGCGGGATAAGTGGCCGATTTGACAATTCAACCCTAAAAACAACAACAAAAAAAAGCTCCATATCTCCATTTTTCTTTAAAAAAAGTTGTCACAGTTAGTCGAATACCTTAAAGCATTTTTATTAATTTTTTTTAGAGAACGTTTTTTGTAAAAACCTTTATGTTTTATTTTTCTATCTTTCTCATGCTTGTATTCATCTCTAAGCAGTGGCGCACACATAAAGGGAGTCCTGGGGTCCGGACACCCCCCCCCCCTCCAAAGACCTTGATTTTGTTTTCGATTGATTATAATTCTATGTATATAGAACGTAAAAATTAATTAAGTATTTGGAACAGATTTACTGTACGGTCACCCTTAGCGCGATTTTTTTACATTGGCGATAAATCTTTTATATGGCAACCCCATCCGACCCGACAAGAATTTCATGAAAATTCAGATATTTTTCTGCCTGAAAATGTGTTTCAAGTTTTATTTCAGTCCCTCGTACATTTTTGGCGATTGAGTGAGTGAATATTAACGTCGCACTGTTCCGAGGGTTTTTGGGGACGGACCTCGTCAGTTTGAACCATGGTCAAGTGATGAAGACGACACCTGAGCTGACACCCTTCTCTCCTAACTACCACACCACACCAAAGGGTACATTTTTGGTGAAGACAGACGTAAAGAAATGTTTTCAAAATGAAACAAAATATTTCAAAACATAAAATAAAGGCACCAAGCATTTTCTTTAATTGAATAAAGATAAATGGGGGATTTTTGAAGTTCTTTTATGTATTGTGTGTATTGTTATTTTTAGGCAAACACCCCAAATGCTTTTCCAGCCACAAAATTTTTTAAATTGTGAAAATAACTAATGTATGCGGGGCATTAAAAAATTAATTAATAAGAAATACAAAATTAAAATGTATCCTGCAAGCAAAACTTATATCTTGAAGATTTTGAATATTAAAAGGGGAAAAAATTATTTTTTGAGAAAAATGAATATAGGTAATCGAAACGAAGGTATAAGCACAAAATAATACTTAATTGATTCTGATTTGAAATGTTGAAGTTGCTAATTAAAACTAAGTGCGCATACACGCAATATGTATATGTTACCGTGAAAGACCAAAATTGGGGAATGTCGACTTTCACCGGTGAATGTCGACAAACACCAAATACATCGGTGAAAGACCGAATATTTCACTACATACTTGGACATTCGGACCCTCACCGGTGTATGTTGACAATCACAGATATGCTCTGGTGGATGTCGAAAACAAGTCCCTGATGTCGACCGTGGTAGTACAGGTAATCGAAATGTGTTAGCGGTTGTTGTTGGAATAGAAGACTCCGACTTCTATAAACTTGCGAATGAAAATGGTACCCTCAAGCAGCTTTACACACGTAATCAGTTCGAAATTTGTAAAGAAAAACTCCTTTCCATAGATAAGATTTCTTTTCAAGAAATTTCGCTGAGAGAAGCAGCTGCAGCCAATTCGAGAAGCGGTGGGCAAGGCTATACACGCTGTCATTGCAAAAGGAAGTGTTCCACGAATAAATGCAGTTGTAAAAGCAAGGTCCTCTTGTGCAATTCAAAGTGTCATAATAGTTTAAGTTGTTGCAATAAAGAAGATTTGATTCACATAATTTAGTAAGTTTTTCATTACTATTATTTTATTTTCTCATTTAGAACGTTTAAGTTTCTTAAGTAACGTATAAGAATTAAGTTTTTTACTTCTATTATTTTCCTTTCTGATTTTGAATGTACTGTATAATTAAGTAAGTTTTTAACTTCTATAATTTTCCTTTCTCATTTTGAAAGTACTCTGTGTTTTAAGTTCTTAGTTATTCCTCTCAGAAAGAGAGGAGAAAAATTTATCGCGACTGAATTACGGAGAAAAAAATATAAATCTCGGACATGTTCAACATTCACCATTAGTGCATGGTGAATGTCGACATTCACCGGTGAAAGTCAGAAATAAGGGTATTTAGCAAATATTTCGGACATACATCAAGCGACTATATGTTTTTTGACATTCTCCAGATTTCGGTGTTTCACCGTAACATACAGTCAATCACAAAAGTCTACATACACCCCCCTAAACACACAGATCTAGCACGATACTTCTATTTTCGAAAATACAACTTTATTTTCGTAATTATCTTAGATAATAATTCATATCTAATAAAGAAAGTTAGGAATATATTCATTAATATATATAAAAAATAAACAAAATATGAAATTATATAGTCACAAGTCTACATACAGAGACAGAACAACACAATTTTCAATAATTAATAAGCAAAAATGTAATGTTAATATTTTGTAGGACCTTCCTTTGAAGCAATAACTGCCTGCATTCGGTTTGGCATTGACATAACAAGATTCTTCGTCGTCTCAGGTGAAATTTGGGCCCAGGCATGTTCTATGGCCTTCCTCAGAGTTTCCTTGCTGGTTATTGCTTGTTGTCGAACTCTTCTATCAACTTCCTCCCAGAGGTGTTCGATGGGATTAAGGTCCAGCGACTGTGGCGGTGAATGCCGTTGTTTAGGCGTGCGGTAGAACAACCATTCCTTAACAATGTTAGCTGTGTGCTTCGGATCGTTGTCTTGTTGAAAGACAAAGTTGCTCCCAAGTCCTAATTTTTGGACCGACGGGTGTAGATTGCTTTGCAGAATCTTTAAGTATCCAAATTTATTCATGTTGCCATCGATGAACACCAAATTGCCCACTCCATTTGCCGCCATTGCGCCCCAAACCATCACACTACCTCCGCCGTGTTTCACAGTTGGAGTCAAATTCTCGGGGTTCATTGCTATGATTTTTTTTCTCCAAACTTTTCCGCGGCCATCACTTCCAAACACATTGAATTTGCTCTCATCGGTGAATACAACTGTTTTCCAAAAGTCAAAATCCTTGTCAATGTGTGCAGAAGCAAAATCAAGTCTTCTGTTGGTTCACAGATGAGATGAACGGCTTACTTCTGGCAACTCTGCCATTATAACCGCCTGATCGAAGAATTCTACGAATAGTTTCTGGATGTACTTTCTTTCCACTTGCTGTTGCAATTTGATCCGCTAATTTTGGAGCACTAATTTTTGGATTTTTCTTCACTTTTCTTCACTTTTCTTGCATCACGATCACTTAGCTTGTGTGGACGACCACATCGAGATTTGTTGAGCACATTTCCACGCATAACGTAATTTCTATAGATTGTTTGCACAGTTGACCAAGGTTTTTTTACAATTTTGGAAAAAGATTTCTTTTCACCTTTCAACTTTACGATCAGATTTCGAAGTTCTAAAGATTCTTCCTTTCCCTGGCTCATTTTGTTCAAGTTACAATGTTGAAAAATCGCGGAAAATGAAGATTAGAATATAGAACAACACGTGTCACCTCAAACTAAGGTGATCTTCGAAAAAAAATTTGTATGCAAGATTCTTATTATCAGCGAATCGAGTGTATGCAGACTTTTGTGACGTGACAATCACTACACATTTCACAAAATTTCCCAGTAATTATTATTCCTGAACTTTTTTTATTGTGAAAAGCATATTTTTTCGCTGAAATTGAAAGATCGATATAATTTTGTCGTAGCCTATCACTACCCCTAGGATTATTAACTCCCCTTCGCGTATTAACTAAATCTGAATATGTTGGTTCCATAATTAATTACAACTAAATTAAAAAATCAATCTTATTTATTGACCTTTCTTATTTGAGAGATTACACAAATACTATTCAAACTTTAAGATCAACAAAATACAGTGGAGTGCGAGAAGAATCTGATTATGAACGACGGAATCCTATCTGAATCCACGAAGAACGACACATACAATCAAGCTACACATTTATATTTAATTTATGAAAATAACTGACCTGATACCCTTTTCTTAAGGCAGGTTTCTCTAATTCTGGATTGCTTTAATGAGCGGCTTCAATCTCAGCTATCTCTCAGTTCCGTCCCGAACCGAATTAATGAATACTTTTCAATAGTCTTCTCCCGACGAATATATTTCCACTAGATAAACTACTCTCTCAAAATCACCCCCTTTCTCTTCATTTCATTTCTCCCTTTTATATCTTTTTCGAACTCGCTAAACCCGAAAATATCTCGTTTGCATAAGTAACACTTTTCGGCTCTCGGAGGAGATTGGTTGAAATAAATAAAACATTTAAAGAAGGCGAGAGAAGGTTAGTGAAACGCGTAAGCACCCGTCACAATTTTTCAAATTGAAACTTAATCAGTTTTAGAGATAACCCTATCTTGATAGGTGTATGTAGACTTTTGTGACTGACTGTATATAAAGGTGGATCAATTTTTCCCCTCAAAATCTTATAACCTACCTATGTGGAAAAGATGTTCTAGTATATAATGAAGAGGAAAATAAAATAAAAACAAAACAATTAATTTTTATGTCAAGTACTGCCATAAAGAGGTTAAAAGTGTTTTGAGGGGTTTTTTATGGTAAAAGTCAAAGTAATTTTTGTTGCAATGAGCAGGAATTTTAGTGTTTTTTTGTTTGTTATTTATTATGCTTAGAGAACATGTACTAAATATTTAGAAGAAAAAAACACATAAGCTACATTTAAGAGTTTTTTTTTCAGTATTAATTTTTTTGAAAGAAACCTACTGTCGAAATTGCAGATAAAGTGGAAGACGGAAAATAGCCTAGATCGGATTGTGATTCAACAAGGCGGGGAGAGAAATCTGGAGTTTTCTATTTTTTCGACCTTTCAATCCCTTTGCGGCAATAAAAAAATACTGCAAATTTTTTTCAACAGTGATTGATAAATCTGAAGGTTAAAACACTTCTACTATTATGCAGAACATCCACAAAAAAATTCAGCTAATTATTTTCAAAATTGTTTTAGCAATATTTGTCCCCTTTTGAGCATTTTTAAAAAAACACATTCCGATTAAAACTTGTTTTAAAGTATGACATCTTGCTTAAAGTAATGGCATCTGCTTTGACTAAAACACTTGTAGGTTTTGTTCTAGAGAACGGAAAATAATAAACTTGGTATTTTTATAAAACAAATAAGATGGTCTATAAAATAAAATCATAAGAATTTTTTGTCAAATTTCGGCAAAATTCACAATTTTAGAGTAGTCGAATACCTTAAATGATGCAAAATTCTAATATATAATAAAATAGTATAAATCTATATTATTAACCTCTATTCTCCTAACTTTGCATCCTTTATCGTGGGATTCGAATTGTTTCAAAAATGTCCTGCGTGGCACGCTGAATCATATCGGTAGATTTGCTTGGCACGCCACAGCTTAAAGGTTGCATAATTATGGTTATAATTTATCGATGAAAATTTATTTGTGGTAATTGCTTTTCTATAATGCTTAATTCCTTTTTGATTTCGGTAACACCCAGTCCTTTTCCCACGACGCGCGATTCTGATTTTTTGAAGTGAAAACGGCGTTGGGCACTTTTTGGTAGGGGAATATCTTATGGGTTCCCGTCACCGACATGTTCTGACTAGCGCATGCGCAGTGTGCTGTTCGCTTGAGACACTTTTTGGATGGGTGAAATCTCGTGCGTTCGTGTCACCGATATGCTTAATAGCAGTTTTTCTGTGGCTATACAGCTGACGTATAGTGCTGTGTATATCGTATAAGTGAAATTAAATGGATTTAGCGAAAAGTTCAGCAGTGTGTATATACTGTGCATTTTTAAAAAAGTGTTTTTGTTTGATTATTATTTGAATCGTTTAGTTGAAGAATCATTGTGCAGTACAGTAGTGAGTACTAAATAAATATTCTAATAATTTAAGATAAAAAATAAATAACAGAAAATTATTTTAAATACTCGCATTTATTTTGGGGTTTGAAAATTTTATATTATTTTAAATTATTTTAAATCTTCGTATTTATTCTGGCCTTTAAAAATTTTGTATTATTTATTTTCTAATATTTTTACCTCTGCAATGCAACACGCAATCCGGATTAGTATTTCACAGTGGCTTAGACGTTTTCTTACTTACTACCGTGGTAAAACAGACATCTAGTAGTTCAATCATAATTTTATCGTCGATTTTGAAATTAAAAATTTTATAAAATCTAATAATAATTCAAGATTAATGTGTTGAAGTTTAAAATATGGTTAAAATTGCAAAATTATAGTTTATTACCTTATATCCTTAAAATCTTTAGTTTGAAATAATGAAAACGGCTCCGACTTTAATTCCATTAAATGTTTTATTTAATTTAAAAATTTAATATTTCGAAATCATTATTTATTAATTTAAATTGTCAAAAATAAAATATATGCTCTTCTATTTTTTGCAAAATGATTATCTATAATTTTATATTTGATTTTATTATTAGAAATTTACGAAAAAATATTGTCAGGGAATTAGGGTTATTTTAAATATCCGTTTTTCCTTTTTGTTTAGATCCTTAACATTTCCCCCTAGTTTCTGCTTTGGCAATGACTATTCACAAATCACAGGGAGGTACTTATGATGCTATTTTCTACGAATACGATCCTGAACATCCTAGAGAATTAGTTTACGCAGTTTTAACAAGAGTAACGAGGATTCACAAAGTTTATTTTTGGTTACTCAAGAAAATATTAGCAGCAGCTGGAAATTTTGTATTGGTAGAACAGGAATACCTCTAAATGCTTCAGAAACAGATAGACATCATAAAAGATTGACAAGTCATCGAGAGGATCTAACGTTAGAATTGAAAAGGTACACTACAAACAATACACTACAAACTGTCACCAAAACTTTTCTAGAATTCATCTCCAACAAGAAAGGATTATCGATATTTTCATTCAATTGTCAAAGTTTGCATGCGCATGGAGCTGACCTAAAAAATGATGCTATCGTAAAAAAGTCAAATGTTCTGCTTTTGTCGGAAATTCGTATGAAAATCGAAGAACAACTTGATATTTTGAATTTCAACTTTGTTGTAAGTTATGAAAGACCCTAAGTTCCAGCAGCAGGCATAGCTATTTATCACAATACTCAAGATACGTCACACTTCATTACTTCACATATAGACATACATACTAAATTCACAAGAAGCATTGGTGTTAATGTTTCTGATATAGGCGAAATATGCGTTGCTTGTTGCGATTCCGAGAATGAGCAATACATGTTAATGGTTGCCGTTTATATTTCGCCTGGAAAATCTATGAGACAGATACAACAATTTTTATTCGAAAATTTGATGATTTATAGAAAAAAAGGTTCTGTGAAATACTCGATAAAAGATTTGGCGAAAAATATGATAATGTACCGATGATTTTAAGTGGTGACTTCAATATTAACTTTTTAGATGATAAAAATCTACCACTAATTGAATTTCTAAATGCAACACTTAATTTAAATATGTCCAATGATCGAAAACTCAATACTACAAAATATAAAACGACGATCGATGCGGTTTTTACGCGATATTTAGATAAATTTGAATCAAACATTTCCCTTTCTTACTTTACTTACAATACGCCTATTGTATCTTTTTTAGAAAAAAAATGAAATAAGTTGAAAGTAAAGTCTAAGTATTGTTGAAATTAATGATGACGATGCAAACAATTAAAATAATGTTAAAAATCAAGTACATTGAAATTTAAGTAAATACAAATACTATCCATAAATAATATGATTGTATATTAATTGTTATTTCAATTGAATTGTATTTATATTTTGTCATGATCTTGTACAGCCCGTAATATATTTGGAAAAAAACCATATAAACATGCATTTAGTTGTTGCTCGGAGTGTCAATAGATGTGAAAACCAGATTGATGTTGATAATTTTAATTCAAACATTATGAAATTTCAAATTTTAATACTAAAATTCTAAGTTTTCACTTCTATTGGCAGTCTCTCTAACTGCCAATTTTTTCTCTTTCCAGGTGATTCGAAAAGCTTTTTCCAACGTTTTCTATTGAGTGAAAATGAATTCTGTAACCCCGATAATTCTCATTTTGCTGTGTGAGGGGTAAAGAAAATGGAATGCGCGGAATTTGAAAGCCTCACATTCCAGTATGGTGGTTGTCCTTCAAGTTTAAGATCCAAAGTCATCTGTGTATTGACCTTGAGAAAGAAGTGCGGAACTTTTGTTTGTATAACATGCTACGAAGAAAGCTTCCATGTGATTATTCTCTTGGTGCAAACGGATTGGCTACATTGTAATGCCAACGTCCATGCTGTGTGTGCTGTAAATGCTAGGTGCGGGGACTCGCGAGTAAGCAGGAACTTCAACAACATTATCAATGACTGAAATGTAACTATTTGTGACGCAGCTTTCAGCATATAATGTAAATAATTTTTGGGGATATTGTGAAACATTTATGGAAAAAGATGTAAAATTCTACAAAACCATTTAAACTAGTGGTCGCCAACCTTTAGAGCTCTATGGACTACTGAATGTATAATTTTATCTTTGGAGGACCACTTATAGGATTAACCCAATGCTTCTCAAACTTTCAGTATTTACGATCCAATCTTCTATCATAATTTTCATGCCCCCCCCCCCCCACCATGCAATATTGTATTGAATGCATTAATAATGTGATTTGATACTAAAGCTACAATACGACTTTAATTATAAACTGTGCAAATTATCAATATAAAAATAAATTTTGAATATAGTTTTTGTATATAACAAACAATCCCATGGGGGGTCAGTATTAGTTATTAAACATGTTCTCATCGTTTACTATTGATAAATTTACTATCAACATTGTACAGTACTGACAAATTTATAAGTATATTTTATGTGTATATAATGTATTTTATAATTTATTATGTCAGAATGCATTTTGTTTTGCTGCCTTTCAGAATATTAATAATTTTTAAAAAATTATCTTTTATTATTTTTGATTGTTCAATATACTTCCCCCTTGTAGGGTTATCACGCCCCCTAGGGAAATGCGCCTCACAGATTGAGAAATGCTGGATTGACCTCTAGGTCAGGGGTGGATGACCTTTTTTGGAAGAGTGGCACTTCCAGATAAAAAATAATTTAGCGTGCCACTTCTAACTTTTCGATCAAATGAAAAGGTGAAAAAAAATGTTACTTATTATGTAACTTTTACGCAAAGAGCACATTTTTAAAGCACAAGTCTTAAGGGTCCCGTAGACAGAAATTCCAACTCTAAAACGATGAAAGCGCCCTCTTCTGGGAAGGGTGAATGGGCGTTTCTTTAGGAAGGGCCAAGTACTCATGAGTACTGGTCTTAATGATCGGAGGTAAATAGTTCCTTCATAAAAGATAAATTATATGCCTTTTTTTCTTAATTTTCAATATTTTCTTGACTTTTAAATAAACATTTTTTTTCAAGCTATTATTTTTCCAAATTTGCATTTACTTGATCCCATTTTCTGATGATTATGTTCTGACAGCTGTCATGATGAAAGAAAATGACGTCACAGAATCATACAAGCCTCTTCTACAACAGTTGAGAGAGGGATTCTAAGTGCAAAGGGAGCTCGAGACAGGAAACTCCCACCCCCCTCTCTTTCGCCTTCTATTTTTGTTATTGGAGGGTCCAGTTTACAACCAACTGACCCCTCTTTTACTGCCCACCCCATGGCAGTTTTCAATTACATGAAAACTGTGCCTGACATTCTAGTTATACAAAGAAACTGCTTTTTTTAAGCTGTTTCGTTTCTGTTTTGAGAAACATCAGTTTTTCATTTGAATTTTATAAAAATATAAGTTTTAGTTAAGGCAGAAACCTTTATATATATATATATATATATATATTTCTGTACATTCAAAACAATTTTCTGTGCTATTCTTCAATATTAAATTGCATCAAAATCCTTTTTTTAAACAGTTTTAATGACAAGAGAAATTTATAAATTAATTGAATGAAATAGTGTAATGTGATTTAAATTATTCTCTTTCCTGAAATATTTCAGGTCAGTTCTTTATTTCCGATTCAGTTCAATAATTTTATTTAAAAACGGTTTAAGACATGTAACAAAAAAAAAATCTATATAAATTTAATAAAGTACAGTGGCGTAACTACCAATGGGCTAGGTGTGCCGTGCACAGGGGCCTTGAGCTCAGGGGACCCTCGCGCCTTGACCACCAGGCAAGTCGAACTAGCGATAATTTCTCCATAATTGAGATATAAATATAAAAGATTGTTACATAGCTATAATCATGGCAACTCCGTTGAAAGTAATTTCAAACTTGTAAGGAATTCCCCTAAATTCTTTCCTTTGTTTATATTGTGTTGCGAAATTTTACGTATTAAAAATTTATATATTTTTCATTTTTCTAATTTTTACTTGAAAATAACATCAAGTTCCATGAAATGTCTTACCATACATCTAAAAAAATCTACACAGGGAGCTATTTCTTCTTGGTCATTTTATTTTTTATAACAATATGATTCATAATAAGCTATTTTCCTGTTTCACAATCTGGTATCTGCAACAGACTGATGTAACTTTGACCCTCCTCTGTTTTTTCGTGTGTTTATTTTAAATAATTATGATAATTTTGTATTATATTTTCTTGTTTGTGCATATTCTTTTTATCATTTCCTATCTATCAATGTCAAATCGAACCTGGGTAATCACTAAATTCACAAGGAAACTCATATGCATCATGTAAGTAGTTTGTAGCTTTGCTTTCCTATGTTCTGCAGAGCTTGACACAGGGTTGATGTGAATCAGCTTTGTATATGTATATATATAAAATACTCTAATATGTTTTAATTAATAAAACTCCACATATTCTCTCTTTTTTTGCACCAAGACCTTTGGATACCTAGCTACGCCTGATAAAGTATATTGAGTATTGGTTTTGGGACCACACTGTTTTTTGGAAGAACAGTTTTAGTATTGGAATTTCTAATATAATTCAGTTACAAAAAAAGGAACGAGTCTTACAGTAGTCGCATATGATGTGTAACATCTGACATGTTATCCTGGTAAATACGCAATAGTAACATAAATCTGAAAAAAATTAATCGGTATGATTGGAAATAATTTTCTATCGAATAATTTTATCTTTAATGAAATTTTTTTAATTAACACAAAGAGTCATGTAATTTTTTTATCAAAAATAAATATTCTTGTTCAATTTGGGGAAGACACACACATAGACTTATGATGACTAAAATATGATACATATACTTGAGATTTTAAAGTTTTAATAACCTTTGAAAAAACAATGTCAATAACAGTACCACTGTTAGCTGTCGATATATTTCGGTTTGTTGTCATTTCGAGCTTGAGCTCATCATTCAAAAAGCTATGAGCGGACAATCGTAAAGTTACCTG
>BMAO01030389.1:0-36420 GCA_019973975.1 Trichonephila clavata
AGGTCACAATAAAAGTGAAGAGTTAAAAAAAATAAAAACTCGAAAGAAAGAAACTTGTTACAAAAGTTGAAAAATACTTGTTTACTTTAAACAAAACAAAATTTAAAAAAATTAATTTAAGAAAAATAAACTATTTTGGACTAACGATTTGAGCCAGGAAAAAGTACCTTGTACTTATTGTGGAATATGAGACTAAGAAAACCAAATACATCGTAATGTTTTTTTAAAAAAGTAACTATGTAAAAAAGAGTAAAAGTGACCATCTCTCTCTTTTTAAACAATAAGAGAATATATAAAGTATCGTTACATACGACGATTATGTTTATGAAATGAAATCAATCTTCCTCTATTCAATTATATTTTAAATTTAAAGTAACATAAAGAGGGATTTCAATACTTTTAATTTATATATATTTTAATCCTATAAATGATGTTTTTATGTTAAATTAATTTTTCGGAAAAAATCTAAATTTTATTTCATAGTCAAACAACTTGTACTAAGCAAAAATACCTTCTTTACATAGGCATTTGTGACGGAGCAAAAAGCAAATTTAGTCAAATTTTTTATTTTATTTTAATGGGAATATATTTTTCTTCAAAATGTAAAAGTATTTCTAACCATTTTCTATTAAAATTTACATTTTATTTTTCTGTTTCTTTAGTGTTAAACGGAAAATTCACCGATAAATACAACTTTCACACAATTCAATCATTACAAATTCTAATGAGAGAAAAACTTCTCCCAATTAATTTTGTCTTTCAAAACAGTACACTTAAAACAATTTTGCTCAGTGAAGCTAACCGACAATTCCGCAGTGTATTCATATTAATTTTTTAAAAAAAAAAATAACATTCAGAAATGCTGTATTTAATTTTTTGAGTATAAAAAAATAATGCCTGCTGTGGAAAAGACAGAGAATGAGATGTGATGTATGTTTTGAAAGAATGTTTTCGTACATGTAGAGTATTTTTGAAAATTTAAATATCACCAAAGCTGATCATATGATTGTAAATGAGTCTTATTTTAGAATGTGAGCTGTGGGGTATCAAAATAAAACATTTTACTTTTAAATAGCCAAGGAGTTTATACTCAATATCCTCTTCAAAAAATTGCTTACAACTTTTATTCAAATTGTAAAGAAACTGAAATATAAATATCCGACTTACTCCAGTCAAAAATATTCATATTATGTGAAAATACTGTTCCTCCACTTATTTAAGTACATTTATAAGCTATAGCCCAAAGCAATATTTTATTTTTATAAACGAGGCACAAAAATTCAGTTATAAAAATATATTTTTCATTTTAGAACATATAAACCGTACACGGATTGTAAGACCATTTCTAAAATACTGAGAGTTTTTAGAGGAACAAAAACATATAATTTTTGGGTAGTTCAAAATTTTAATATAATACGCAAATTTATATATTATTAAGCAAATACGTTTGACAAGAAAAAAGTAATTTATTTAAATCTTGTATTGCATGAATAAAATATAAATCAAAGATCTTTCTGAAATAAACACAATTAAAGGGAAAATGTTTAATTTGCAATCGATAGCATATAAACGTTTCTGTTAGAGGTATCCCCGAAGTGACGCAATCCTATTCGGTAAAAAATAAACTTTATTGCTGGAATCATACAATTTCCTAATGAATGGGCGAATCCGAATATATTTTTCATGTAAACTGTTTGGACGGAAATGGCTAAATAGGAACATTTAATAATTTGCATAAATTAAAATTAACCGTTATAGTTTATATAATTTCTTAAGATTACAAAAGGTGTATTTCGGAAGCACAAGTTTTAATAGGAGTACGGCTTACGAAAAGTAGAACAAATATATCTGAAGGACTATGGTTTGTTACCTTAAATATTGTGAAACACAACAAAGTATATTGGAAATCAATTCCCCAATTCGTGTTAATAAAAATGTATGAAAAAACTGCAAGACTTATTTTTGTATTTGTAATTATTATAATTTTTCATTCCTGTGTTTTAGCTTCTCAGTATTGCTTCTACTTTAAAATTTATTGTATATTCATCAAATATTTCAGCATAATTTTTTGCTCTTAACATACAGTTTTAACCGAAATGCATTAAAATGCTTAAGATTCTTATGTTAAAATTTTAATTTAATATTTTATTCGAAGAATTGTTAGTACTTATGGTAAATAATTTTTTATCTGAGTATGTGCACGATACATAAATATTTTTTTCTGAAATTTCAAATACAATTTATAATATAAAATTCCTAGTTTTGTATGAAAAATCTGGATATTTTCTGAATGTAATTATAATAGATATCCAGATTTTAATTACCTGTTCTTCAGTTAGCTTTAAAAAAATAAATATTTAGAAATTTTGCCATGAACAAATATGTTTAAAAAAATTTTAAAATTGATCTTTATATTTATTTATATGCGTAAATGTCAACTGTAAATGCATCCGAATATTTTTAATTACTATTTATTCAAATATTCAAGGTTAAAAAAAATGAATGGTATAAAAAACCCTCATTCATGTTTTCTCTGAAGTAAACTGAAACTCAAGCATTTTTTTTTTAATTCAAATATAATTTGGTATATTGTAACAATACGCGCCCTGAACATATTGGCTTTAAAATTAAAAAAAATAATGGATCTGAATTAGTTTTTCCATTATTATTTTTATGAAAGCTTAAGAATTTTTTACAAATAATTTGATGCAAAAGTTTAGAAATTATTCATTTTTAGTAGTGGAAAGTTTAAAAGGTTTTAAATTTTGAAGCGTTCGGTTTCTTATTAACTTTTTTGACACCTTATAATGAAATAATCATGGTTTAAAAACTGAAAACATTGGTTAAGAGAAGAAAAATGGAGCAATTAAATATAGTTCTAGATATTATATAGCGATTTATATAGTTTAAAAACTTAATTTTTCGTTTCATCATTTTAAGATGAAGAAAATAATACGAGTTAATCAAGCAAAGAGAATATACTTAAAAAGTTATTTGTCCAACTATATAAAATAGCAGATTACAGTCCCAACTTATTAAAACTTCAAATTAATATAAAATCAAAAATGAGTTATATAATATTTTATTTATACGTTGGAATATTTTTCAAAACTTTGAAAAAAAAAAGTTAAATTGCTAAAGTACAAAAAAGAATTTATTTAATTCAAACGCAATAATATCTCAAATGAAGCTAAATTACAAACACTAACTTATAGTTCGTTCACTAAGGGGTCTAAAGAAATTCTTCCCAACTTTTTTACGATTGCTTCAGGGTCAAAACGCAGGGTTCCCCGAGAGCAATAAAACTTCCTGTCAGTGACCATTGTGTCGTCGCAACCCTCCCTAAATTATCTTTCATGGTGTTAAACCATAAAAGAGGGGAAAGGATTTCAGAAAAACACGGCCTACCCGTTTTTGAAGCACTCTCTTGAAGTCAGAAAAAGACGTGTGGTGCGTTTTCGAAGCATCTCTAGACGTGCGGAAAAAGACGTTCAAACCGCTAAGAGGGTTAATCAGATAATTTAATTCTGTTATAGAGCGAGAAAGAGAGACGAGATTCGCGTTTGGGGAGAATATTTTTCTTAAGCAGCTCTTCCTTTAATATTACTTTGCACAGAGCTCACGTATTTAATGACCGCACTACTACTTTAACACTCTAGACATCAACTTATATTAAGGTCACAGTACCTAAACTCATGTAGTCTTCTATTTAATTCAAGTTGACTTTAACACTTCTGGTTAGCTAATCTTATCACTTTCTTGTTGTCTTAACTTCTGGTTTTCTTACTTTCTGTTTACGTATACACTTCAATGCCAATTCGCTTCACTTCTAAACTAATCATAATTCTCTAACTCTCAAACTCGTGAAGAAGGAATATGTATATTAAACTTAATTTGCATATCACGTTTTCTTCTTTTAGGAGAAGATTGTTTAAAATTGCTGGCCCAAAAGAATTCCCAAGAGATCAGTGGAAGGACTTGTATACATTCGTCACAATTTAACGCTTAGAATATTATTGTATTTTTTTCTATTCTTTTTAGCATTTACAAATTTATTGCTTCATACATTAGCATCAGACGAATCAGTAACACTTTTTGTCCATCGTTTATAAACAAAATTCTTCAAATGAATACCTTGTTCATACAATATTGAGATCCCACGAGTTGCCTTTCATTGTAATGTTAATAAACAAATTTAAAATCAAACCAGGAAGCATCAATATTGAAGGAAATCAGTTGTTTAAACCGTGTATTATATTAGCTTATATATACATACATATATAAATATTTAATTTCTTATTTCCATCTTTTTTTCTAGTTATTTTAAGTTATTTTTTTGAAGTTTTTGGGACAGTCTTATTCTGTTATCAATATTTTGCTGTTATTGTTGTTATTTCATTAAACATGACTTTTCGTACTTTCAGTAATTTTAAAGTTTTTTTTGGTACTTACGTATTATACCGTCGACCAATTCGTCAAATGAAAGAACGTCGTCAAATACCTCGGTATACAACCAATAGGAGAAAACTATCCTAACCCAAACACAATATTATTACTTGCGCAAACGATAGCAGCACCTGGCGACATCTTTCGATTTGGCGATGTTTTTTGATTTGGCTGAATTGGCTGACGCTGTAGTACGTAATAACAGCATTTTCAAATCAGTTCTTGAATCACTAACATTATATTCAATTATAATTCTTTTGGCTGACAGTTTCTTATCAAAAATGTTTTCGTAAGAAATTTGAATGAGAAGAGTACAGTTAAAAATTGAAAATTTATTGTATTATTTATAATATTAATTTATAAATAATTCATACACACATGTGTGTATATTTTCGTACATTAAATATAGGATAATTTGAAACATTTCTTAAAATATATCTTCAACCTTAGAAAGATTATTTAAAATATTTTTAAGTTATGAAACTCATTTTTTTATTTTGATCTGGATTACTCAAAGAATATTAAGAAATACTATAAAATTATCAACTAAACATGTAATATAAATTTTTTAAAGTCAATTCCTACTTTGAATGGATGAATAGAAAATATTTTATTAACGATTGAAAATTTGAAAAAGATGTATATATATATTATATATAGGGAAGAGTGAGAACTAATAATAGGAATTGAAAAAAGAGCATGATTTGTCTGCATTGTTCTAACAATGCAAACCCAGGTTTGGCTAGTTTGGCTGAAAAACCGGTTTTCGACCCCAACTTTTGTCATTGTTTTAACAGTTACATTGTTACAACAATGGAGACAAATCTGCCTTGAAGTGGAAAATCTGTAATTAATTTAATTTAATTAATTACCGGTAAACAATGAATTAATATTTTAAAAAGCTGTATTAACATCAAGTGTCATCCACTACAAGTTTATAGAAATTTATTTGAACTTGACTGAATGAGTAGAAAGTATTTTACTAATGAATGAAATGTAGAATATATATATATATAGAGAGAGAGAGAGAGTGAGCTAAAAAGGTAGGATATGAAAAATACGATTTTTTTTCTAAAATAAGCGGAATTACCAGCAAAAATGAAAATTTTTTCCCCATTTTTTAATTTTTATAGTAAACAATATTATGCGAATCAGAAAGTATAATTCATATTTCATTCTCTTAGAAAAAAAAATTAAACGAGATTTTACGAAGCATTGATTTTGAAAATCAACACTTCATTAAACAAATTTTAAATTAAATAAAAATCTATAACAATAAAGTTTGCATATGTAAATCTGAGTAAGTATGAATTGAAATAAACTGTGCAAAATAAACAGAAACTTCATGATTGATGATCCGTAAATGATTGATTACCCTCAATATGCAAAATCCAGTTTTAAATTTCAGTATTGATCCTATCCAGTTTCATCCAGTATTGATACTATCTTTTTTTATAGAAGCCATAATAGAGTCTGGAATAAGGTTTCGTTCAGTTGACAGGAAAAAAAGAGGGTAATATTTGGTAAGTATGCAGAAATATGTAAATAAATTTATTACATTTATTTTCAATTTTCTTAGGCGAAGATAGAAGAAAACCAACTGTCAGGAAAATATTGATAGTTAGAAAAAAATTAGAATAGTGGTATTCATGCAATTCAAATATTGTATGATATATAACTAGAAAGCACAAAATAATATCCTATAAAACCTAGAAATCACGCAAACGCTCTGTAATAAAAGAATCCTTGATAATTAAATGTATCCCGATTTGATGGAAAAATAATTAAATCTTTTTTAAAGATATTATCTTTTTGCTTATAAAAACAGTAATATCATTATGTTGTGAGGACACAGTACGTATAATATCATCACATATTTGTGTATAAAGTTATTGTATTTTAATTTTATCGATATATTCAAATCGACAATATTATTTGAATCTTACACAAATTATAAGTTGAAAAACATTACGAAAAATTTTATTTTTAAAAATAGAGTAATAATCCAGCAAAAAAATTTTTTAAAAAAAATTTTTCTAATGTTAATTTATTAAATTTAAAGTATAACTCATTTAACATGAAATTTTCGAATAGTATAGGTATCATTTAGTATTTTAAAAATATTTTATTTTATTTTAAATCTCTTTTATTCGATCCGATATTAAAGGGGTTCACCCATGTAATGGCCAGTTTTTTAAGCATTTTTATAGAATTTTTTTTGACGACCAGTAAAAAGCTAGAACTTTAAGTTTTTATCATTTATTTATATGTATTTGAATATTATGTATAGAAATTATTTATCCAACAATATTTAATAAAACGTGAGTTATAGCGTTCTGAACACACCCGCCTCTAAAATATGGACGCTTGCTTCCCCCACGATTCCGGCTGATTGGCTTAACTGACATTTAAAAAAAAATTAGCGGCGATTTAATCTATAAGCTTAAATGCACAGAATGGACTATACTCAATTGAAAAACCAAAAATTGGAATCTTGGTGGATCTCTGAAGAACAAGTTTCGAATTTCATGGGAGGGGGGGGGGGTAAAAAAACTTGAAATAGAAAAAATGGAAGTATTTCGAATTTTGGAATGAACGTTGTCCATTTGGTGCGTATATATGTGCTGAGTCTACTCTATAAATTTGAAGTCATTTATCTCAAAAACGGTCAAAACGTTCTCGAGATATGATGGAGTAAAATTGGAAAAACATAGTTTTTTTAGAAAAACACGTTTAAAACTTCAAGTTCGATTAAAACAATGGAAATATTAACTTACCCTCAATCGGCGATGCCTGGTGGCGAAGACTAAAACAAGTTCAACGAAATATTCAATAACAAAAGATATTTCCTATAAAAATCTAAACAAACCTCTACAAAACTTGTATGAACGTATATTGCACAGAAGGGTCAATAGTATCAAGCCGACTCTATACAGTAGGCCCAGCCTTCGATTGACAAATCAGCACTCCGAACTGTTGCTCTTCTAACACTTGCTTCTTTATAGCGACTTCGAATTTTAAAAAAAATCACTTTACCACCGTATTCTAGACATATTAAAAAAGCAATTTATGAAAAAAAAATTTTTTTTCTGTGAATTTTTGAACTCATCTCATGGGTGAGCCCCCTTAAATATATATATCCATATATAATAAATATAAATCTTATATATATATATATATATATATAAAATTGAATTTTTTTACAGGAAAATTAAACAACGCTCACCTATACTTTTAAGCAGCATTTTTTACTTTTTAGATATATTCGCCGTACAACGCGCCCCCACCCCTTTTTATACAAATAAATTAAAATACATGCATGTATTGCTCTTATGTTTTTAAATCAATTATTCGATGTATTTTCCCAGGCTTTTGAAAAAATAGTATACTTCTAGTACCACAACCCATTGAGTTCCTTAAATATGTCATTTCTTTTAAATCAGGGGTATCAAACTGAAAGGCTGACTTGGGCCAAATAAACAAGGTTTAACTTAAAGTGGGCAGCAAAAAAATAAATATTGATAGAAACATAGGTTTATTTCGAATGTTACATTATAGTAAACATATATAAAAGAAAAAAAATTAAACATTAAGAACTGACCCTTGACATCTCTTCTCTGCTACTATCTTTCCTGTTTCGGGAGAAATTTTGATATTTTATTAAATATTATTGTGTCCCGATAAAGTATATTGAATATAAAGAGAGGCCACAAAAATGCTCATTGTGGGCCGCGAGTTTAACACCTCTGTTTAAAATAAACGGTATTTCGATTTATGAAGATATAATTGTTTATATTTTCTTTGTTTATATTTTTTTTCTCTTTTGTTAATTTTTCAGGCTAACCGAAAACCGAATGTGATTCATGTAGTATATGAAACAGGACACTATACGAATATTGAAAAGCATTACCTGCGGGAAGCGCGCTTGAAGAAAAAGCAAAATAGGAACAAAATGTCGCAATTTTACCTTTATTGTGGAAAATAATCACTTTTTTTTTCGCTGTACCATTGTACACCTTCGTGTTTTCGTTGCAAGGTGTCTGATTCTCTTGAGCAGCAGTAGTTGAGTAGGACAGCACTCTGATGGTTGTTCGTACCACTCCATAGCTGTCTCTAATGCAGGAAACGCGTCAGCATTTGATGGACCCTTGCTACTTTCGTTTTTGTTGTTTTTCTCCCCGTCTCCATCCGTTTCATCGTCGACAGGGTCAGATTCTTCTTGTACGGAAGTCAAAATCTCGTCATCATTTAGCATTTGAAATCCATTGTGTTCTGCATCGCATGCCATCCAGGTTTCTATATCAACAAAACTCAACAAAAGAGCACGTATACACCCCTCACTTGGAAACAAACTGACCTAATCTTTCGCGCAGATGTTTACCAAATCACTCAACTGAAATTCTCCAAATATCTCTCCCCTTGGGTTTTCCGTCACTTTTTGCCCTCGCGCAAAACAACTAATGAGTATTACATTGTTCGAAAACGTATCCGGATATTGGATGCTCCGGATAGTAAACGTTCGGATAAACAACGTTCAACTGTATATATTTTTATAGCACGTATTATTTTTGCAAAGTTTTGCATATCATTCGCATGATATCAAAATGATTTAAACTGTATAAATTTTGCTAATTGTCTCTGAATCATCACATGGATTTCAATAATTAATTTCAATTTAAAAGGCTTTTATTTCTATATAAAATAATAACACACAAAAACATTTTAAAATCATAGCCTTTAGCATTTGAAAACAGTGAAGAAAATGTATGAAGAAAAATGTATCGATAAGTTTTGAATCGATAACAAGATACATCTTTTGTATGGATATCAAGGATTACAATTTTTGTTAAAACCTTATATTCAAAAGAGTTAGAATTTTCTAAAATTTTCTTAGCTTTTTACAACGTTAAATAAATTTTATTTTCTACCAGATGTAATTGATCACTATGAATTACCTTCCATAAAACTTTCGAATGTTTCGAAGAAGAATTAGTAATAGTCAGTTTACCCTTTTTTGAAGTGATAACTGCTTTAGACGCGTTTTGCTGAAGAGGGATCTAAATTAAGTGTCAGGTTCCGCTGCGTTGCACAATGGTCAGTTTTCCCGATCTGGCCCACGGAAATTATTTTATAGCTTTGAAGTCTTCATAATTATATCTAATGATCAAAAATTGTAGTAATTAATGTAAATTGGTTATTCTCTTTTGTTTTTTACCAAGAAATAAGGTTAATTGTGTCTTAACTAATTTATGTCAAGTTTGAATTTGATCAAGAATAAAAGATTGCTGAGGGGAACTAGTTTTTAAACAAGGATCTAAAGATATTAACAGAAGCAGTAATTCGACACATGGGAGAATATTTTCAAGAAATAGAGTGACATGCTAAAAAAAATTAAATTTTAACATATTAAGAAAATACAATCAAACATAACAATGCACAAAAAAATAAAGGTTAATACGTAGTGTTTAAAAGGACTCGGCAACATTTAAGCATTTTTTTTATTTATGTATTTAAAAATTATATTTTAGCATTTCATATAACGTTTCTATTTAAGAAAATGATACCGTGATAAAATTTTGCACACATTATTCACAAATTTTTACAAGTTTAATTTTTTTTTAAAAACTTGAAAATTTTATTATTTCTGTGTTAATTTTTTGACATAAAATTTTTGTAATATTTCTAAAGATGTTTTAAATACCTTTAAGGATCTATTTTACAAAATCTTAATTAATTTTGGAGAAAAAAAATAATAAAATTATATATATGCTAAAATTCAACCAAAAGCCTAATATCTTCCACATTTAAAGTTTTTTGCTTCGCATAATATCGAGATATTATATTTTTATGAAAAAAATGATGAATAAAAAATAAAATTATAAAATTATTAGTACAAAATGCCTTCATTTATAAATTTTATATGCAGGCTTTTATAAGAAATTACATGAATAAAATACAAAGGAAATATCTTGCTTTATTTGTAAAACTTTTTTTTAGTTATTATTTAACTTTTTAAAATGAATTTTTTTTTATCACAAAGCTTTTTTTAGTTTTCTTTTTAATCTAAAAAGGGGGGGGGGTTGAATTCCCTAATTTGTTTGTTTATATTTTTCACCTTTTAACTTTCAGGCATACGAAAGTAATATGTGAATTGAAAGATAATAATATAACTAAATAAAAGATAAGACAAGATAATTAAATTAAAAAAAACAATACTTAGGTTATTTTTAGAGTGCCAAGTCACTAGTAGTCACTAGTAAACAGTAGAACTAGTTATTGGATGATTCTGAGTCACTAGCACTAGGTTCACTGGACTCGTGTGGTCAACAAGCGCTTGCATTGGAACTTATGCTGATATTTCATCAGTGACGATACCAGGAGGATAACAGTTAATTTTAGACTCTATAAGCATATTATAGTTGGGGTAAATAACAGAGTGGAACTATTTGCTCTATTTCCTTTTATTCTATTATATTGGCATTTTTACATGTAAATGTCGACATAAAGTGCCAAGGCTTGGTCAGGAGTCATTTTTTCGCCGATTCTGGCTGTCGGGCTAAGCATTTTTTCAGGCGAGTTGCACGTCTAGGTGAGCAAGTAGTCACTTGTTTCAAAATTAAGGCAGCATCTCTTTCTCCAGCTGCTTGCATTGACATTCTTGTTGCAAATGCTAGTTTTTGCTTGCTTGCTGAAGCAAGAAGAGGACGCACTCTTTCCCTCTTTACAATGGCTTTGTATTCCCCGAATGATTTTGAGGGTCTACCTGGAGTTGATTTGGATGGTATAAATCTTACTCTCCCCGACAGCCACGCATCATTCGACTTGGAGAAGAACTTTTCATTTCTACGGCACCTCATCCATTCCCCCCCCCCCCAAACAAGCAGAAATTTTTAACAATTTTTCTAAATTTGAATTGCAGCTGGTCCTCATATTTATCAATGTCCGTTGTTGTCCTAACAAAACTCAAAACTGTATTAGGTTTGTGCTTGGGAACGTGCTCTTTCTTCCACACATCGAATAAGGCACGCCGAGTAATACCACCGACCAACGCTGAAAAAAATCATAACTATGGGAGTTGCAGGAAGTAGAAGCTAAATTTGGTATTAAATTGAAGGTCTTTGTCTACTTTTTTGTGAATTAAGTTTTACTGTGATCAATCCGTGTCAATCCCAAAAGTTCTAGTCCATTAAACACAAAAAACCAACATACGTTCTTGAGAGAAACATGATGTGCTAAATGTTATGTTTTTATAAGTTTTAATCGAACTTGGACCTAATTTGAAAGTCAAATCAAGAAATTACTTACCCATGGCACGTATTTTTTTAAAAAAAACCGCTAAAATCTGCAAAATTTTTTTCAGACGAAATGATTGAACTTCCGGCTGGAAAATGAGGCTCTCAAGTGTTTCTTGTAGTAAGAGCAAACCCGATATATACCGATGGTTATTGAAAATTTCCATTAGCGTACCGACAAAAAATGTTTACTACATGGCTAGGGAACTCAAGAGGACCATAAATTGTTGGTTGTTTTTTTCCCCCGCGCAATTTAATTTTTAGGATTTCCGTGTGCCAGATCGGGAAAACTGACCACTGTGCTTTGTGCTCATTCAGATTTACTTGGCTCCAAAAGTCAATCATGCTTGTGTCGATGACGCTCGTTTAGTTCTGAATTAGAAACATTTTGATGCATGTTTTTTTTTAAATAAATTTTCATGCACACTTTTTTCTGTGAAATTCTATTTTCTTTATTTAAATATTACTGTCATGCAGCCCACTTCTATTTAACTTCAGCAAGTGAAAAAGAGAGAAGAGAAGAGCCAAGCGAAAATAATTGGGTGGGGGGGTAGATTATTCTAATGCAGAAAATAGAAGATAAGAAGAAACGAAACATGGGATGCATTTTTTGATGCAGTAGAAAGAACATTTAGGCACAAAAATGTAGCAAAAGAATTAAAATCCGAAATTCAAACAAAGTTAATTGGTGAAAAAGTTTCTAATATTTGTGTTTATTTTAATGATGATGAGTAAGTGATTACGAGAAAATAAAAGAATTAAGTAGGAAAAAGTACAAACTCCTCCTCCTGTTTTCTTAGAGTATTTTAAGAAAAATAAAAGATTCTCCAGACTTAAGCTTTCCTACCTTTATAGAGTATACGACATTATATAATTTTTTTTTAATAGTACTTGCGATTATCGCTACGATATTGGCGACATTATATAATAGAAAGCACATGGTTGTCAATTCAGCTGGTACGACACATGGAAAATCAAGGTTACCAACTTGGCAAGTTATCTTGAACGCTGGCATTGTTGCGATAGCTCAAATAAGTACCATATAAACATATACACTATATAAATACAATCTATATAAGTAATTTACTATAAATATTTTTTAAATAATTAGACTAACCGGCATTTAAATCGTACATACTCATATATAAATATATAAGAATGCATAATTATTTAAACATTGCCCTGACCAAATCCACCAATAAAGGAGCACAAAAAGGAGTAATACTTAATGTCCGCATGCTAAAATATCGTAAAAGAAACCGTAGTACATCCGAATAATTGGATTATCTTGCCCGGTATAAATCAGAAGTTTTCATTTCTATCATGTGTGGTAATGAGCATATCCAAAATTAAAAAAATAAAACTAGAGGGATGCAGTTCTAACATTTCATTTTCTGACTTAAATAATTTATCACGAAGAAGTTGAACGATTTATCATGGTTATTTGTTTTGAAATCAAATTAAGAATATATGGAATAATATAGCCCTGAATTTTTCTTGGTTCTTGACTTTTATATTTTGCATTGAATGTAAAGTAGATACATCATACATGCATAGACTGAGTATGTAGCTAATCTAGTTTAAAATACAGTCTGTGTGTCTAGAAACTATTACGCTGAGGACGAAAAAAAAGTTATAGTCTCAAAAATATTTCTTTTATTATTTAAATCTGAAAAGAATAGCAGTCATAAAACATTCATAAATGGTATGAATTATAGCTTGTAACTATTGAAATGCTTTTGTGAACAATAATTACATTCCATTCAGGAATAACTTTTCAATAGCAAATTAATTATTTTCAGATTAATTTCTTTTTTCAATTTGTAAAGATTTTCAGTACTCATATGCATATTATACCGTCGACCGATTTTGATGAATCTAAAGAAGTCGCCAAAAGCTGCGATATGCAGCCAATAGTGGAAAACTGTAACCACGCATGTTCAAGCACAATAATAATGATGACGGCATTTGGCGACACCTTTCTTTATTTTCCGAAATCGGTTGACGACAAAAAACATAAGCACCCTATTTTCTTTTATTGCTATGAATTCTTTTGAGATCGTATTTTCAAAACTCGTTTTACAATTCTCGAGAGAGATTTATAGTCGAACTAAATTGAATAATTGTAATAATCAGAATATTTTAATAGTCTGAAGTGGCGCGCATCCGGAGGCCAGAATGCGGTACTTTTGGTTCAGTAAGCACGTAACATACCACTGGACCAAAATGATCACTTCGGTCTGGAGGCTGTTACTAGCTTATATAGATGATTCCGCTACATACTCCTCCCCCTAGTGAGTCTTTAGATAGGCGAAAGAACGATATAGTTGTTATGGCAAGCGTGTGAATTTTGTTGATTGGAGGAGTTGCGTCAAGTGAGCCGGACGAGCTTTTGGTTGCTCTTTTTGCAGGTAGATGGCACCACGACAGTTTAAAAAGTTACGCTGTTTGTTAGTTCAGCCAGGGTTACCTATGAAGTGGCACTCTTACTCAGCCAGATAGAATCCGCGATCTTCGGTTCCGTCAGCATGTCCCATACCACTTGACCAAAACGATCACTTCAGTCCGGCGGCTGTTACTGGCTTATAAAGATGATTCCGCTACAAGTCTAAACCAATGACTTTCAATTTTTTTTTGTAGTGGTACACTTTTAACAACTTCAAAATTTGGCAACACACTTGTGGTAACATTCGGTTACCTCTTACATCCGAACCCTCTTGTCTACCTGTAAACCCGGCTAGATGTGTAGGAGGGACTAAATAATCCACAGACATTATTTCCAATCTAATTTGATTTATTAACTCTTATTAAAACAATCATTAAACAGACACAACACAATTCTAATTAAGGTATATTAATTATGGTAGAGTGCAGAGGTGAGATTCGATAACTCAGGGATATTACTACAGACCCTCAATTGAATCTAAGATAGCTTAAATACGCTCAATCATAACTACGTCGCACACGAATAACTAGTTTCTTCTTAATCAAATGTACAGTACCTGAACCTTTAATGCATATGACCCTACACCGGAAACTTTCAAGCACTCTTTTCGGCTTGATCAAATGACGACACCTCCACGCTCTGTAACCTTTAATTAATTCTCAAACTTATGATACTTCTATTTGCACACCTCCAACGTATCAACTCCAGTGTGTCAACAACAACGTGTCAACAATTCACTTCCTTTCTTTATTTCTTTCTTACTTTATTTCTTTTGCCTACTCGCGAAAACCGAATAAATATAATATACCTCATTTACATAAATCACGTTCGCTTTCTTGATGAAAGTTGGTTGAATTTAATATTTTGTTTAAAGAGAGAGAAGATATTAGTGGAACCGCGTATAGATCCGTCATACACTTACAATAAAATAAGTTTAAAGGAATGTTCTTACCTGTATTACTCTGTCATCTATCCACGAAAGGATAAGTTAAATGTATCATTAATATACCCTTAGTTTTTTTCTATAAAACGGCCGAATGGTTCCGTTCCGGATTTTATTTCTTTTAGAGTATAACTAATACTTTAAAAAAAATTTGGCGGCACACTTCAAGAAATTGGTGAGACACAAAATCGCTGGTTTGAGTTTATTATTAAACTGGACTTGGGTTTATTATTGAATTTTTGTAACACATTAACATATCATAATGTTTGTAAAATCCTTTTGGTCCAATTAGGTCGTTTCTTAAGGAAAAAAATAAATAAACTTGTATTTTGAAAGTCTTCTGTCGCATTCTAATAATTCAATAAAATTCAAATGCATAATTTAAAATTAGAATGTTAAAAACCTGGATGAATTTCGAATAATAATCGAAATTTCTAATTGAAAATTATACATTATTGTAAATTTCCTTTTAAATGCGAAATAATCAAAAACAATATTACTTTTTTACCTTTTTACATTAAACATTGTAAATAGGGCAATAAAAATATTTACTAAATTTATATTATCAAAATTTATTTGATAATTTATATTTACCAAATAATTCTATGCATATTTGTGCATCACATTTATACACTCGATGATTCTTATTTCACCTGTATCCATCTACTATTCTATTTTATATTTTACGCTTAAACATTTTAAAGAATTCCTATGAAAGATACTCAAAACTTTGGTGAGAAAAATCGGAGATCTCCAACAATAAAAGTGTCTCGCTCCTAAGTTCCTTCTGCATCAGACTGTCTTGCTACGAGAGAAATTTTTCAAAAAGACTGGTCAAAAGAAATTATTTCTTTTGCCTACCCATTGTTGTTACCAGCATTGATGTATATTTATTCGCATCATATATTTTAATATAATCTTTCTTAGACGTAAATTTTTTTTTCAGTTGCCATTCGTGTTTGTATTATTTATTTTTTGAGAAGAATATAATACTCGAAACTCAGACATGACATTTCAGGACTCACATAGGACTTGGGACATCTTTGTATTTAAGTATCAGACGTATTTGAGTAGATATGATCAGCAGTTAAAAAAATGTTTGTTCGGTTACAGAATATTTTTTATACTAACCGTAACCCGTCTGTTCGCTGGATATTCCATGATGTTGTATGAATAATATATATACTTTATATGCAAATTATTGACATTTAAGGCATAGTATTAAACGTTCGATTGTATTGAAAAACATTCAAAAAACCATCACCCTTTGATTTAAAAAAAAGAAAGTACTTTAAATTCCAAAATTAAAGTACTATTATCATTTAAGCTTGCATAACCCTTCCCACAAAGTGGATTTCCAAAAAACCCGTTATTTAGAGGATTTCTACTCAATAAAATAAATATGATTGCAAAATTTGAAATCTACGTCTAATAGTTCGAAATAAGAATTTTTTTTGGAACGAAATTGGAATGAAATACTTTTTAGCGGATTTCAGGTATCCGACTACTTGCGACAACTTTTAAAAAAAAAATGGAAATATGGGGAATTTTGGGATATTTTGGGTAAAAATTTACCAAAAATAACATAAACGGGAAACATTCTGCACCAAAAGTTTCAGGAACAAATTTTCAATTTTTTCAGTTCTTGTTATTCATTTTTGAAATGACCTTCAATATAAGAGATATTTGAATTTTTACAAAAACTGGAGCCCTTTATCTCAGTTATTTTATGAAATTGCTTACAAAAACAGTGATTATATTAACATAAGTAGCTGTAAATTTTGCAATAAAACAGAGATTGATAAATGTGAAAGTTAAAACACTTCTACTATTATACAGAGCATACTCAACAAATTTTGGTTATCATTTTCAAACTTTTTTTAACAATTGTGCCCCCGTTTGGTCATTTAAAAAAACACATTTCGAGTAAACCGCGTTTTAAAGTATGACATCTTGCTTAAAGTAGTGGCATCTGCTTTTACTAAAACACTTGTAGTTTTTGTTCTAGTGAACAGAAAATAATAAACTTGGTATTTTTAATAAGGTAATAAGATGGCCTATAAAATAAAATCATAAAAATATTCGTCAATTTTTGGCAAAATTCGCAATATATTTTAGGGTAGTTAGATACCTTAAATTCAGCAAAAGAAGCGCGCATACCAAATTTCATTACTGTAAGTCTGGTAGTTTCCCGCTACCCCCATATGTGTCGATTTACATAAAATCCGTTCTTAGATAATCTCTTTTCGACAAAAGAAACATACTTATGAAATTAAAGTTCGTAGGTCTAATGGTTAAAAAAAAAAAGAATTTTTATCTATAACTCCCTTAAACACTTGCAATCTCCTTGGGGTCAATTTTTGTAATACCCCCTTTGTAGATGGAGATCGCTACTTCATGAAAGGCACACCCACACCAGATTTGAAATCTGTAGCTCTAATAGGTTCCCAAACTTTTTTGTCTCATAGACCCCTTGCCATGTTTTTCGGTTTTGCGTAGACCCCCTACTTACCTAATAATGAATTTCTTAAAGTTTATCAATCTTTTCGACAGCTGATATATATAAAGATATACTTACTTTAAAATATTTAAATTTATAACTGTCCTGAAGTATAGTGCTTAAAACCGAAGACACACATGTTAATTAATTAAACAGAAATTTAATTTATACTTAAAATAACTGTTACATAAAGTAACTGAGCAACGAATAAATGCTTTTAAAAGTAGAGATGAATCTAGTGCTTCATCCATTCTGGTGTTTCTAAAATTGTTGATATCCGTTTCTAAGTTTTACTTTAAGATCTTCTTAGTGCCCATTCTGATCAGTTCCTCTGGTAATATGACATTTGTTTTTTCTGTCAATGTGACTACATTAATTAATTGCCTACTCTCTGTGGTGTTACCATATATATATATATTCAAAACATTCTCAAACCTATTTTCAAAGTTTGAATAAAGGACATTTAAATGTTGAACGTAAGTTAAAACAACATTTTCCTGGCAAATTGTTTGTGACAAATTGAGAAACTAGAAAAATTCTAGGCGTCCAATATTATACTCTCCTTAGCTTAATTATGGCAAGAAACGTCGAAATGATGGTCCTTGTAACTGCAAATTAACTTCATTAAATTTAGTAAATAAATCTGTTCAATAAGTAAATCTGGTTTCCACGATAAATTTTATTTTAAAATTAAAGTCAAGATCTGGTTTAGTGAGTCACTATCGTAGACCCCATTTACACCTCATAGACCCCCAAATTATTTTTTCGCTGATGTGGACCCCCTGTTGTAATAGAGCCCTGGGGATCTATATAGACCACTTTGGGAATCACTGGTATAGACATAAATAAATTTGAATCAGTAAAACAAATGTTTTATTTGAAGTTTTTGAAAGGAGCCAAAAATCGCTTTAAAGATTTCGAAAATAAATTATTAAAATAATAATAATAAATGGCGGGATGAGAAAAATTTGAATGATTATTTCACGGATTTTTTAGGTAGGAAAAACTTGTAATATGTTAAGAGCTGATAAACTTCAAAGCATAAAATCCGTTTTCCCCAAAAAAACTTCGTGTAATTATGTTCTTATAAAAGAAGATATTACACTTTTTTACACATCATAACTGATTCTTCATAATATAATTTGCATTCTTGGCAAAGATTTTAAAATATATTACCCTAAAAACGATAATTACAAAGCGTATAACAAGCCCTTTGTAGTTCTAATCATGGCAAATTTCTTACTTTCTTTTATTACGGCTTCTTAAGCCTAATTTGATCTTGGAGTTTTACCGTATTTGAAAAGTTCATTGTCTAATTAGCTGCCACAAACTTTCCAATTTATTTTCCCACCTTCTTTCTTCAACAAAGTGTGTATTTTTCATCTCAAGATAGAAGTTGGTGCAAATGTTGTAACTTATCATGCAAGATTAGTTGACACATTGTTCCAAGGCAATTAAGAAGGTTTTTTAACATTCTGAAATTTTCAATTCTATAGGAGATATCTTACAGGCATAATTCTGAAGGAGATCTTATATTCAAGTGTGTAATATACCTAAAGATAGGATAATCGAATATCCATATAACTGATTTAATGTTGTAGAATTTGCTCTATTGTTTTGCAGTGATATTACTTTTTCTTCGTAATCTTACAGTTTAATTATTATTTTAAATAAACATCTAAAATTATTTGAAATAAATACAGGAAAAATCCAAGAAATCAGCATTAAATTTAAATTTTGTAATGAAAATTAATTTCAGGCTTAAATGAAATCAAAAGTTATATACGTGCGTGTTAGAAAATGACATAATTTATGACAGAAAAATGTCCTTTCTGAATTGTTATTTACAAGTTAACTAAAACTAATTTATCAGAGGATTCGAAAATACATTTTATATATTAATCTTCTCCAGCTTTCGCTAAGTCAAAAGAATTGTAAAGGAGAAAAATTTGAGATATAAATATAAGGGTCTTTTATTTAAATATTCATTTCAAGTTTGAATGGGAAGATGAATGATATACTAACAAAACCCTTATTTCTCTTGCTGCTCACCCATAAGTAAAATGACTAGTTATTTAATAATGTTATTAAATGCTATTGGCTAAGATTTCTTAACAAAAAAATGATTTTTATTTCTACTATGATGCCTGAAATAAATCGCGAATATTGAATAATAATGCACATTTTTATCATATTGCTTAGCATTATTAATGTATAATATATATGTACATGCATGTCATGTTTCGAGTCAACACCAAGCAATTTTAGAAAAACGGTTTTTATTCAAAGAGCGAATTCTACGTCTGCTCTGAGAAAGAAACGGACACCAAGTGAAGAATAAGTGGCTTTCCACTTATGCAGATGCTCTAAATACCCTTCTTACTGAAAAGATATATTTGACAGTTACGCATGACATACGACGTAATAAAAATTAATGGTCGGGGACAAAAGTTCTGTTTAGGGCCACATGTTCCTAGAAAGAAGTGGGTACTAAATTTAATACTCGAAGATGTAACGGAAAATAAAAGTTAAACAGGGAATTTAATTTTAGGTCTAATTTAATTATCTTTACATACATAATGTGTGACGGATCTATCCGCGACTATATTAACACCTTAAGGACTCTTCTGGGTAAAAATAATTCAATTCAACCAACTTTCGCCGACCAAGAAAGCGTGGTTATCTAAATGAAGTATATTATATAAATTCTGTTTTCGCGAGCTTGTGAGTTGGCAAGTAGGAGTTAGAAAGGTGTTTGCGAGTTATATTGTTAGTTGACAACTGGAAGATAGTGGAATTATTAAGAGGTCTTGGAGTTGTCCAGGAAAACGGATTACACCATTGGATCCAACGACATTGATCAATCCTGATAAAGATCACCTGCAAGATTCCAGTGTAGGATCCGATGCATAAAGAGTACAGGTATCGTGAGCTTGATTAATTAGAAATTAGCTTATTAGTGTGCGATGTAGTTTAGGTTGAGCGTATTTAAGCTGTCTTAGATTCAGTTGAGGGTCCGTAGTAGTATCCCCGAGTTATAGAATTTCACCTCCGCGCTCTACTATTTCATCGCTATCTTAATTAGATTGTGATTGTGTCTGATTGATATTTTGGTAACAATAAATTACTCAGATTGAAATCATGTCTATTGATCCTTCAGTTTCTCCCACACACCTAGTCGGGTTTACAGGTAGATAAGGGGGTTCAGATGTAAGCAGGAACCGACAGGTATTACACATGTATAATGATTTTGGGGATTTTTGAAGTGTAAAGTTAAGGTGTCAGTTAAGGCTGTAACGGGTACTATTCAGGTTCTACTAATTCTCTTGGGGAAACTATTCTTCAACTGCGATTTTGATTTAAAAACCGCTTTCGTAGACAAGACTTGATTTTATGCAAATGCAACTATTATTTAAGCTCTGATGTTAGGTATGTGAGGGTAATGGTTAATTGTTGATCTTTAGTCTTAAAATCTAAGAATAAGAAAAGGGGAATTGTGACTGAGAGGTCGCGTGTCATGAAATTAATATTCGTCGTAGAATCCACCAGGAGTTGTGGAAGTAAATGACATTGGAGCTGACCGAGCTATCGGGGTTCGAGAAGGATCGTCACAAGGATCTCTGACTAAACCTTAGAGATTATGAATAATCTTATACATCGGATGAAGTGTTAGGATTTCAGATTGCTCCCAGAGTTAAGCTGTAAAGTTGTATATTTTCATAAAGTGTTAAAGCTAAAATAAAAGTTGCTGTTTTTAAGATTATGTCTGCTTCTTTCCCGAACCCACTTACACCCGTGACCTTTGTCCGCGACAAAGCCAACTACCATTCAAGCCTTAAAGAGGAAAATTGAACCGTGTATCAACGAAATATATCCACATTTATGCAAAACGGCCATGGAAAATTTCAACTAAAGAATGCGTATTGGGCCAGCAAAACTATAACTATACCCGAAATGTTATTCCATATATAATGCTGTTCTGTATACTTAATGAATCAATAGAAAATTTACAAGTTTTAAAATAATAAATCTGTGTTTCTTATGAAAATTACTTTTGGCAGCAATTTTGGGACACCCTATAAAACCAAAAATTAACTTCACAGTTTTTACGCACAAAATTTAATAGGAATTAAAAAAAGTATATAATGTTTCCACATATAAAGAAAATAAAATTCAATACAATGACGATTACGTAATTAACAAAATAAATATTTTAATGAAAATTATTTCTTGAAAAATTTAATGCTGATTCATTCTTCAAAGAAATTTCTTTCTGTTTTTGTTAAATCATAGCATTAAACCTAAAAATAAAATACTTTACGTGCCGTCGTAAAAAGTTCGAATTAATTTCCAAAAGCGCAATTTCGAAAACTGCTCGAAAAACGAGATCATCCAGCTCTACATTTCGCTACGATATAAACATCACTAAAGTATTAAATGCTTTTAAAGGAACGATAAAGTAACTCTAAAGATGTACCCCGTTTAAAATTTAAATACAGCGTAATTTTCAATTTGAACCAACGATCATCTTTCGTAATGGATGTTCGATCCATCGCCAAACTTCAAGTTAAATTTCTGAGCTTTTCGAATCAACGCATTTCATTATTTGGAATATTTTGCACATTCTTTCCAAGCTAAATTAGTCTTTCTAAGATTGTTAACATGTGTTATTTGGAAGAGTTTCATTATACAAATGATAGTGGAAGTTGCAGTTAAAGAAAACATTTCTCGAGAAAATGTATTATCTGTGAAATCATTTGAATAAGCACCTCCTTACGTCGTGTTAACAACGTTTCGCTCATGAAAGATCGTTAACTATATCTCAGAACAATACCCATTCGAATTTTATTCTTAAATACTAATATGCAAATGATTGCTTATTCGATAAGATTAGATTTCTTGTGTGTGTGTGCATAAAGCTGTTCAATAGGTGTACAAATAATTATCTGTTAGATGTCGAACATACATATTTTGAATAGTGTCCGATATATGCTAGAAGACCTAATCGCATCAAAGCTCAAGGGAGAGAAATTACTTATATCTTTTTAAAACAATATAAATACTAAGCATTTTTATTCTTTTTTTTTCTTTTGAGAAGTCGATCTTTTGTTTTCTTTCATTATGCCATCTATTTTTTTTTTTTTAAATCCTCTTTTTCTCGTTTTTAAACATTTATTTTTGCTATTTTCTTTCACTTTCTTTCTTTCATATTTTATTATTTCTGAACAAAATCTCTTTCTAACGTCTGATAAACATATTTTGTTCTTAACTTATTCTAAACTTCTCAATTCACATCAATGATATTTAAACACTTAAGGCCTTATCCCACGTGTACGAATTTTTCCTAGAAAGCAACCATTTTGGGTAATTTCTACCTAGTTACCATAGCAACGACTCCATACACCTTTTTCCTAATGAGAAGAATTGCTCGAAGTTAAAATTTCTTGAAATTCCAGCCAATGTGGATCTTCACCTCCCTACGTCATAAACAAGATGGTAGCATCGGCTTCGTTAAATGCATTAGAAATGGAGTATTATATTTTAAATAATGGTGCTCCATTTCTGTTTGTGACCATTAACAAAAGCGCGAGTGGAATAAAAGAAATAATATTAAATATTCGTTTCCCTAAACAGAAAAATAGATGATTAATTTTTCAATATGAAGGTAAGGAGCGTAAGAAGTCAGAGCGTATCATTTTGCTTACGGCAACCCTTCACACTCACAGCTTCTTGAAAAATTGCACTAAATGGTTGTTCCAAATCTGGGTATGTGTGTGATAAGGTCTTTAAAAAGATGAATTGCACATAAATAAAATATTTCTTCATTTCCCACCTTACGCAAATTATTTGGGGGTATTGTGGTATCACAAGAGCTGGATATCTGAAACCTCAGGATAGTTTTTAAAAATAACTTTCATAATCTTCAATACACAAATAACCATAAAACGTTTTCTAACTATTAATGTTTTATAAAATTGCTGAAATTTGATTGTACCCTCGTAGTATATTTTAAGATTTGAATATTAGCAAAAATTGTGTGCAATCTAAAGGGTGCACACAATTTTGTGTGCAATAATGTTAGAAATCTATATTTTAAGTTTTGGGCAAATGCAATTTACGATTGAGTGTAAAATAGAATTTGTATTTTAGCATTAAAATTTTCATGATTAGGGCGTAGCATTATTTAAAATCTCGTTAAGCATTCTCTGAAAAATAGTTTAATTCTGATGCATTTCTCTTAAATTTCAGGTACTCCATACATGAAATTACATCGACTTCTAACACTAACTTAAGATAAAACGTATTCGCAAAAATATATGGGTGGAAAACATAACTTCTCCTGAACTAGTTGTCAAAAGAAGCTTTCCTGTGTGTCTCCGAGCACTTTATCGATCCGGAAAAGGGAAAATTCTTGAGAAAGTCGGGAGGAAAAACACTTCATCACGTGGACTCGTTTCGTATCCGGAATCACAGAACTAAACTATTTCTGGACCAACGAAATTCGATTACAGTTTTTAGCTTCATTTAACTTGATTTGATGAGGAAAATGAAAAAAAGGAATAGTAAAAATGGGAGAAAAGTAATTATACTCATTTTTTTTGTTGCATTTCCTGACTTGTAAAAATAATTTTTTTTTTATTTAGCAAGTGTTTTATTTTTATTTTTGGAAGTTTTTAACATTATATTTCATAAGGAATGATTCTTATGACACACACAAAAAATAATGCATGTGTTATTAAGAAGGTTAATGTATTAAATGTATTATCTCTTATTCTTAAATGTATTACAGTAAAAATTGTTTAATACAAAATTAATGAGAGTGATTTTTTTTTCGTTAAAAGAATTTCGTTTTAAAGGATATTGCATTATATATATCTATGTATATTCATCAAAATTAAATTTATTAGAATATATATAAAGGATTTATTGAAATTTTGTGTGGTGAAACAAAAACATTCACAAGGAGTGTTTTGAAAAACAAAACATTTATTCAATTTTTGGAAAATAGTCTGATATTTATCCTTGTATTGTCTTTTTAGCATCAAATTGTCAACAAATCCTTCAATGCCGCCCACTTGTTTATTCATTTCACCATTGGAATGTGCATTTAAATAACTGTGCATATTTCGGATTAGAAACGTTCCAACCATCCAGGATTTGCAGACAATGTAATACCCATTTGCTTAGAAAGTTCATTGCTTCTTGCTAGAAATAAAGATCCTGATATGGAAACATTGTGAGATCTCACTTCTTTGAACTAAACAATTAAAACAGTCTCTAAATCCTCGTACTTGACCGTTCTCATCTCTGTCTTAAATTTGCTCCGTTAAAACAATTCTGTAGTTAGCTCTCTTTTTTAATTATTGTTGAAAATGTAGAGTTCACAATACCAAAATCTTTACAGATTTCCGTTTTCATCTCCTGTTATTGATGAACAGCTTTAAGAAGCTCCATCTTCATTTTAAGTAAAATAGCATTTTGCTTCCTCCTGATCTTTTTACCATTGTGCTGGTAAAAATTTCTTATGAAACATAAAAAACAAGCAAATCAAACTCACGGATTTTTACTCATACTGCGATGTACTAGCCACAGAATTCGAAATCCAACTGATGAGATAAAATGTTTTTGTTTGGCATTTGTAGAGGTGGAGGATGAAAGTAGCTTGATAAACAAAATTGGATCGTATCATAGGCTATTCCGAGGGTATTTCAAAGTCAAGTTAGGCTCCTTCCTACGAAAGACGTGAAACTACCTTCCTTCAGTTCAAGCTCCTCTAAATTCTCGCCTGCACGATTAGTGTTTTCCGTATTTTGTTCATTCCCAGAGGGAAGACTTTTTGTGTCAAGCGATTTTCATTTCGTGTTAAGAGAAAAAAATGCATGTGTTCATACCAGTGCCGACTGGATGGTTTGTCGGTCCAAGTCGGTGGATTTTCATGATGTAGAAAATCGACAGCAGCCATGTCGTATGATTATACGGCATGTTAAAGATGCCTAGAGTGTTTGTTTGGCTTGGGTGCTCTAGGTAAAATTAAATCTTAGATAAGGTTCGCATCGTCAGATGTCTGGTGCCTCTCTCTAGGGAGGAAACTGGGAGTCAAAATTACCCGCGGCGATTGGTATCTGCCTATAGGGTGCCGTACTAAAAAGAGATACCAGCTTTCGGGAATGTACTAGGTCTGCAATGGTAAAATATCAATGCGCAGCCCATTAGAAATTAAGAAAAAACATTGTAGTTTGTCTTGACCGTTGTATTATTTTGTGTTAACCGATATTTTATCTTAAGCGTTTTCACATTAAACTTACTTCACTGCATTTTCAAAAAGGAGTTTATTGTCGAATGATAGATATGAAAAAAATATAACTACTAACTAAATAACTATTATTTAAAATTTTTAGCTAATAAGACTAGGGGTGGCCGCAGGAGCCAAGTGGTCATGGACAGGATTTCGAGTTTTAATGCTACTGAAAACCAGCCGCTAAGAGAAGGCGAAGCATATTAAATGCGTCGTGGCTCAAAGTCCTCCTGTTGGCATGGTGTGGAACAAAGGTCGACAAGCTATAGCACACATGCCAAATTTGGTACGTAGTACAATTCTTAGTGGCACTTTACACTTGACTAAAAATCAGCCAATTTTTATGTTAAGTTGATGATTTTGAACTGAAGTGAATTGAGCTAATATCTACAGAATTATGGAAAGGAAAATTAACAGAATTATTTTAAAAATTTAGAGGTTAGTTCTAAAGATAAATAGGCTTCTATTTTAAATTGTTTGGTATCATTTCTGGAGAGATTAAACTGTTTGAAGTAAAAATTACATGTGATCTGATTTCCGTTTTTTTTCTACATATTTCTTTACTCATATGAAAAGCATTTTGAGATTCCTGTGGACTTCTTTGCGGACTCAACTGAACACATTCAGAATTGGGTGAAATATAGTCACAAATTGTATCTTTGATATTGCGATTTAAAATAGAGAGGTTCAAAGACAAAAGATTCACGAGAAAATAATTAAGGTACCCGACTACCCTAAAATTGTGAATTTTTCCAAAAATTGACAAATTTTTTAATGATTTTGTTTTATAGGCCATCTTATTAACTTTATAAAAAATACAAAGTTTATTATTTTCTGTTCACAAGTACAAAAACTACAAGTGTTTTACTAAAAGCAGATGTCATACTTTAAAAAGCGTTTTACTGGAAATGTGATTTTTTGAAAATAATCAAACGGGTCCAGCCGATTGCTAAAAAAGTTTTGAACATAATTAACTGAAATTTTTTATGTAAGTTTTGTATAATAGTAGAAGTGTTTTAACTTTCAGATTTATCAACCACCTCTTTATTACAAAATGTACAGTCCCTTATGTGAATATAATCACTGCTTTTTTAAGCACTTTCATATAATAACTGAGATAAAGTGTTGTAGTTTCTGTAAAAATTGATGTCGCAACCAGTCAAGATACCTTAATTATTTGGAAGGAATACTTATATACTGTATGTGTTGCTCTCTTATTTCTTATTTTAATAATTAAGTTTAAAAAATACATAATTCAAAACGATGAATATTCAATATTCAATAAAAATCTAAATCTGCTTTCTTGACCCCTATTATTCAACTCCGCATGCATTGCTGCGAAAATTGAATGGTTTCAAATATTTCCTACTGTGCGGCCCTCTGAATCATATTGGTAGATAGGTTAGGCACACCACAGAAGGAAGGTTGCCAACCCCTGGTTTAGAATTCAGAAGAGGAAGGTCAGCTCACACAGGTGTAGTCCTCCTCCATTGGCCATTGTTCTGAATTACGAGGTCCACCATGAAAAAAAATATACACTTACATTATTTCTCAAATTTTCAGAGAATTTGAGAAAATATTTTTAAAAAGTTATAAAGAAATATAATATGGGTAATTTTTCAAAAATATGAAAATCAGTATTTTACACCGCGCAGGATTCCGAAGTACAAAATTCATCAAAATTTACAAAATTAAATTTACTTGGTATAAAAATGTTCACTTTTGAAGTTATACTAACTTTTAAGAATTTTAGAGAAAAATATTTTTAAATACAATTATAACGAAAATTTTAAAATTTTAAGAAAAAAAAATTCAAATTCAAATAAAAAAATTTATTAAATTTTTTTTTGAAAATTGTTGTATAAGTTATGAAGAGACTTATTTTGAACACGTGTATGAAATTTCAAATTGGTATCATAAATAGTTTCTGAGAAATCCTACGCGCAAGCTAAAAATTTGTTGCTTTGAGGAAAATGAAGTTAAAGATAAGAAAGAGATAGGGTTTCTGTTTAAATTTCAATAGTTATTTCTCAATAACATCGGAAGTTTTTACAGTATCAACAAAATTTTGGTATCAAAATGCTCAGAAATGTTAAAGCTTTAAAAAATATTTTTTTTTTCAAAAAATTGTAAAATTTGCAACTTAAGGGTCCTTAGAGCCCTTCACCCTAGCTTATTTCTCATACAAATATAATTCTCGAAGTAGGATTTAGAACATATGTTTTTTCTTGCTTAGTTACACCTGGAATATTTTATAAATGGGAACCTGAGGAATTTTATTAATGTATAATAACCTGTGGATGATTATAAATTCAAAATAATTTTCTTTTAATATTTTTCACATTGTCTTATAATTCTTTTTCAATAGTTCTTATATAATTCTGGAAACAGAATTTACATTTTTAGATATTCTATACTTTGGAAGTAAAAAATTACTCAACAAATATATAGATTTATTAAATTTAATTTCTTTTATTTGATTACTTACAGAGCAGAAAGATATTACTGTTCGATTTTGCATAGCTTCCTCATTAAAAAAAATTCATCTGCATATTAAACAGATACGTACAGCCCCAAAAATTTATTAGACTTTTTAAAGTATCCGACTATCCTAAAATTGTGAATTTTTCCAAAAATTGACAATTTTTTTTATGATTTTATTTATTAGACCATCTTATTAGCTTTATAAAAATACCAAGTTTATTATTTTCTGTTCACTAGAACAAATATTACAAGTGTTTTAGTAAAAGCAGATGCCATTACTTTAAGCAAGATATATATATATGTCATACATTAAAACGCGTTTTGCTAGAAAGGTGTTTTTTCGAAATTGCTCAAGTGGGGCCAGGGATTGCTAAAAAAGTTTGTAAACAAATTAACTGAAATTTTTTGTGTATGTTCTGTATAATAGTAGAAGTGTTTTAACTTTCAGATTTATCAATCACTGTTTTATTGCGAAATTTACACCCCCTTATGTAAATATAATCACTGTTTTTTAAGCAATTTCATATAATTACAAAGATAAAGTGCTCTAGTTTTTGTAAAAATGAAAATATCTCTTATCTTGAAGGTCATTTCAAAAAGGAATAATGTAGCAACACATCAGAATTGAAAAATTGAAAAGTTTTTCATAAACCTTTGGTACAAAATGAGTCGCGTTTATGTTACTTTTTTACCAATTTTTCCCCATTTATTCCCCATTTTACTAATAATAATTTCCGTTTCTTTTTTTAATTTTAGCATATTTTTCTTAAAATGTACTGAAAAAATCTAAAAACAACAAAAAAATCCCATAGAAAAGTTGTCGCAACCAGTCGGATATCTTAAAAGCTTACTGAAATGCCAATAAATTGAATCAAAAAGGAAAATGATCATAATAAATTTCTTATTATTATAGACTTAAATAGTTTTGGATAAGTATATGGAACTCTATCACGCACACCAGTTCTTCATATTTAACAAAATAGTGGGATAATGCCATAGGAATAAATCATATAAAATGAAATATTCATAAATTACACATATGTGAAAGCGTATAGCACAAGCCGCACCCTTGCATCGACTTTTCTCCTTTAAACGCGAAAAGTTTGTACTTTCTGTTGAAGAGAGAGAGAGAGATTAACACTTCTTACTGGAATAACATACTTTGGAGAATGTATGATTTTTTTTCATTAAAATGCAAAATAAATTTAAAAGTATGAATTAAATTTTAAAAAAATTAATTTGCTAAAATTTACATGACATACAGTGATAGCAAAAAGTCCTGAACACACTCGGGATTTTTTTTTTTAGTCTAGGTTTTGTGTTTGACTTAATTTTTCACTGCGAAATTATCGTGCTATCTTAACTATATTTATTGATTCTATTGTATTTTTATGCTGGTTTTAAATAGCTACTAGTCTTTTAATACAGCAAATATTTTTGTAGTACAGTTGTAGTACATATGTAGTATGTACAGAATAGCAAAATATAGAAAAATATAAAAAACATAGCACAATAACATGGCCGTGGGTAGCGTAGTGGTTAGAGCATCGGACTTCAGACCGGAGAGCCTGGGTTCGATGCCCGATGCCACCAAATACCCCCGAGTACACACGGAGTACGTGCTCGTTAAATCAGTGGGTCCGAATGGGGTCGCCATTTATCGTGTTGTACTGAGCAAAATAGTACTGTCACCTTCATGGGGCTCAAAGCTTAAGTTAACGACAGGCGATGAATTTCGTGGACCTTGATCTGATGTTACTGTCGATCAGGTGGTATAAGCAACAACCACAATAACACAGGGTGGCCGCGGTAGCCAAGAGGTCAAGGTATCGGATCATGGTTGTCGTGTCATTAGCTCGAGCACAGTACCACTGAAGACCCGCCGTGTAGGGAAGTGATGCACGTTAAATCTATCTAGAACTCAAACGTCCTCTCGTTGGTGTGGTAGTTAGGAGAGGGGTGCCAGTTGACAGTCAAAAAATCTGTCACGAGACTGTCAAGAAAATATTGTAGTCAGGAATTTTTGAAAATATGGGAGATTTGATTCACAACTGACTCAAAGGGAGTAAGTAGATAGTGTTTATATATAATATCTGTTTTAAAAAAATTTAAATGTGAGTCGAATTAAAATACTTTGTAAACCTGTATAAGATGTGAGTGAATATTAACGTCCCACTGTTCAGCTACACGAGGGCTTTTGGGGACGGTCCGCGTAATTTTGAACCATGGTCAAGTGACGCGGACAACATCTGAGCTGGCACCCCCCTCTCCTAACAACCACACCAACGGGAGGACATTTGAGCTCTCGATAGATTTAACGCGCATCGCGCCCCTACACGGCGGGTCTTCAGTGGTACTGGGATCGAACTCAGGACCTGCTAGCCGTGATCCGATACCTAGACCACTCGGCTACCGCGTCCACCATCTGTATAAGATAAAAGTTTTCTTTTTTATCTGAGATTTTATGTAGCGTCAGATTTTTTTTATATTTAAAATTATTTAATATAGAGTGAAATTTTTGAAAAATTCGTCATTTTCGGAAAATTTTTTCTCAACTGGATATCAAACACAACAGTGAAATGTTTTACGTATTAAGAAGAACAAAAAAATTGTGTTTTTACGACAAAAAACAGACAAGGCATTTTTATTTAAATTTCCTCTAATTCAAAAGAGGGGTCCCCAGTGGTGTAACGAATACCCCCACCACCTTAGCGTAGGGGAAAGGAGGATTCTAGGGGGCCCAAAACCTGACTTTGCATGGGGGCCTAATACTCTCCCTTACGCCACTGGGAGCCAGTAGGTGCCCTACCTTAAAACAAGACACTTGTAAATCAATCCAGAGTAAAACAAAGTGCGATAAGGTTTATAAAAACCACATGTTAAAGAAATTGTAAAAAGAGTTTTCTTTTCCGGAAAATGATAATGTGAAATCAATGCTAGGAAATATAAAACAGAAGTACGATAAAAAGAGTAATATTTTATAGATAATAATATTGGTTTGTAATTTTGAAAAATTGTTTGAGAATACTTTTCAGTATCAGAGTTATCGGAATAAAACACACACATATATGTTGTGTACAATAATGTGAAGAACACATTAACAATATTTCAATATGCTCAAGACATTTTAACTTTTATTTTGTAGGTTTTAGATTATTTTCGAGAATGTTCTACTTTTATTTTACGGTAATAAGACAAGAAGCATTGTAAAATATTAGTAATTTTTTACCCTCTTTACCTTATTATTTCACCAGTTGCTTTAGTCTAGACAGATATTTCTTATAGGAAACTAAAAAAATAGCCATCATTAGTTATATTTTTATTACTCTCTATGTACTAAAAATCTCAAAGGAAATAAAAAAAATTGTATATACTAATGTAAAATGTTATTAAGCTCGTAAAATATTACTACTTTGTTTTTGAAAGAAATTAAATATCTGGAAGAATGATAATATTTTAAAATTGCATCTTGAATTGTTGGAAGATATGTATTAGTTTTTGTTGAATTCTAATGAAACATTTAAGTAATAACTGGTATAAATCTATTTTTTTCTGATAAATGTATCACTCACATTGTCGTAGAAAAATTTGTATATCTTTTAACTTCCTTGAATATGAAGCGATATCAATGCTCTTAACAAATCTGTCAATTGTCTGTCGGAAAGAATAATTGTATTTCACAGAAATGTCCCTTTTTATTTTAGCTAAAAATCATTAAAATAATGCAAATTACTCGTATTTTCATGCTTACACATTTTTCACATTGAAAATCTGAAAAAGGAATAGCGCACGAGGTTAATGTAGTATTTTAAAACTACCATTTGCAAAATCATAACGATCGGCAGAAATCCGAAACAAGTAATATAATTTTTTTTTCAAGTCAAAATTCCTACTTAGATCAACAATAAAATTTTTATTTTAGTTACTTTTTATTAAATAGTTACAATTAATACAAATATGTATATACATATGACAGAATCACAACGTTGAGTGGCAATAAATTTTTATTAATTATCATTAAAGTACCGTATTGGCATCCAAAACAATCGTGTGTATAAAATTTCAGTTCAACAGTTCAGCTTTGAAACGTGAGAAAAATAAAATCTTTTAAAGTTTTGACCCAAGTCGCTAAAAATGAAGCCAACGTGGCTGTATCTGAATTCTTTAAATAATTAATTTCAGTCAAGTAATTTTAATTAATTATAATTAAACTATTGTATTGTTACTCAAAACAATAATGTGTAGAAAATTTCAGCTCAAATGAGCGCTTTAAGACAATAGGTACCCTAAAAATCACCAAACGATCGAAAATTTTTATTGGCTTATTTGATACCTTGGATCTTTATAAATATGCATGCAAAAGTTTTCCTGCCTTTTTTTAAGTTATGGTGCGATGTTTGGTGCTGGACAGCAACTACCACTCCCACATTTCAGATTATATGCTAGAAAAGAGCCTGATAAAAAATGAATTAATTATTTTTCTACCACGCGCAAGTGAGATTGGCATTATATATGCAGTAACAAATCATTTCAAGAAATTATTGTGCAATTCTTGCAAAAATTCTAGTTTCAGTATTGTTTATTGAAGAGCAAATGAATTTGGTCAAGATTGTGAGTGATTTTTATGACATTATTATGAATGAAATTAAAACTTCAAAACGGATTCTCCCAAAACACAAATATTAAATCTCATTTTGAAAACTCAGATAAATAAAAATCTAATTCGCAAGAATAGAAAAACTCTCCCATTTTTATATATTTGTTTTTGGTGATATATATCCCATGCGTGTGAAATTCAACACTTTTATTATTAAAATATTTTAAGATATTTTATGTAAGCAAATGCATATATGCAGTGTGGTGAATATACTGTTGCGTGTGTGTGGTGTTATAATAATAATAATAATAATTAATAATAATAATAATATTTCTGGAGTCCTAGAATTGTCTTTTCTTGTATTTATTGGTAACAATAACTTTCAAAAATAAACTTAACAATCTTTAACAAATTAAACCATTACATTGATTAGACTGAATCTAAAGAGAATTCTAATATTCAAGATAAAAATCCTAGTAAATAACGACAATCTAATACGCCGGAACCAAGAATTACGAGTCTGATTTAAAATGTAGTAATAAACAACAGCATGTCTAGTTATGCTGAAGCCAAGTTCAAGATTCCACTGAGACAAAATCCGTTACATATGGTTTCTATCGAGATAGACCACGTGGGGTCTGAGGGTGGTGTCAACCATGCTCCACCCACTCAGACCACTTGGTCCGTAATTCACAACATGCAGTTCTTAGATTTTGATATATTTTACCTATAAATTATTATTTGATTTTGCTTTCATTCGTGTACAATATTTAACATGCGAAGGCTTTTAAAATCACGGAAATAAAAAATAAAGGCATAAACATCTTTTATACATCTTGTGCATTAGCTTTGAGCATGGAATAAGCTCTGAAGTGTGTGTATTTTTTTTTATAATGATTAAGATAAAGTTTTATGAGATATTGATCTTTCATTCGTTTTCTTCTATATATTCGTTATGGCAGTATACTGTTTAATTGTTCTACATTTGTGCGATTTCTTATGGTAAGCAGTTTTAAATAAGCTAATTAACATTTCATAAAAGTTTCAAACTATTTGATGAATATTATATCTTGCTATTCATGGAATGAAAACTTCAAACTCATATTTCTCCAAGTTGAATTTTTGTGTACATATACTGCTATTCAAAACCATAAAGCTTTTTTGATAATTGAAGTATGGGTTTGAAATTTTTTATACATGTTCTGAAATGTATGTTTTGTAATACTGTGCATGGAATTAGGTGTAACATGTTTAGTACTTTTTCTAAAAACTTTTCAAAATCAAAATTATTGTTTTTTTGAGAATTTTTGGAAGTTTAACTATAAAAAAAATTAATAAAAAATTAAAGAGAAGCAGCGGAAAAAAATCCATGCACACAGTTTTATATAGTATACTGTAAGATACTTGGAAAAAATGTTTGAAAGTAAAGAGACATATTTAAAAAAAGCCTTAGAAATTTAAAAATTGTTTAAAAAAGCTCAAAAAATTTAAATTTTACAAACATTTTGCAACAAATTAAAAATTATTCGCATGAAATTATTGTTAAATATTAACCTTTATAAAATACAATTAAAACCAAATATATCAAATATTAAAAATTAAAAAAATTGTGAAGATGGTACCATATCGTCTTAAAATGTGAGAAAATTTTTTTTTTCAAGTTTTGACACAAGTCGCCAAAAGGTTCGCTAAGTTGCCAGAAATGATACCAATGTGACTGTATTTATAATTCTTTGAATAATTAGTCTTAATCAATTAATTTTTATTAATTATAACTTTATTTCTGCATCGTCATCCAAAATAGTCGTGTATATAAAATTTCAGCTCAATTGAGTGCTTTAAAATACATTTTATTTACGACTGAAAATTTGAACAAGATAAATATATTCATAAATATAGAGAGAGTGTGAACTAATAGTAGGAATTGAAAAAAAAGGTCTTAATTACTGAAACTTAATTATGTTGTGGACTTTCCTCCCAGTGCAATGTCATAGTTCACCAAAGGACAAGACAATTTCTTAAAATATAAACTTCATTACGACTTTCTAATCACTATCTAAATTCCACCTAAATTATGGGATCACGTCAGCTTAAATAGTAATCTAAATGCTAGTCCTTGAACAACCCATCAAATTCCTTGACTTTGAACTACGACGATTCCAATATTGGCTTCTCTAATTTCTTAGTCTCCTTATGACAACAATCACAAACATCCCTCTTCACTTGACTTTAAATAGGAACTTTTATTATACCATAAATCGCGGTTCCTTTATTAGAAGAGGTTTTATAATCATATAAAATCAGAAAAGGTATTTTCCCTAGAGGATTAGTACGAAACTTAAATAAAACCCGTTACAATTATAATAAATATGTTGTAATACCTTATTTGATGTGCTTAAACTATATTTAGAAACTTGCTTTATTTTATAATTACACAAACTAAAGTTGTCACATAATTTTTAAAGGACACTCTTTCATCTCTCTCTCTCTCTTTCTTTCTTTCTTTCTCTCACTCTCTCTCTCTCTCTCTATATATATATATGTGTGTTTGTGGGTGTTTGTGTGTAATAGTTCCTTCTAATATCATTTTAGTAACTTTTTTTATTTTTTGGTTCTGTCCTTCAGGACTTGCGTTTAATTATTTTAACTGACCTGCCCGCATGGTCGGGCTATGATACGTAACCGAATAAGAATACTGCGTCAGAAACTGCCGGGTGCTGGTTTCTGACCAATTGTGGCTTCTGTTGGAAGAAGTCATGCGACCTTCACCGTCCAGTATAAAAAGTGATAGCTCTTTGTTTTTTTTGCCTGTTTGACTATAAAATGTAAGCATTGCTACCTGCTTTTTGGTTTGTCGTTTGTGTCTACGTGTGTGTTTGTTCCTATTAATTATGAAGCCTAAATGTGTTGCTGTTGTCCATTAACGTTTATATGTGTTTGTATGACCATGAATAAAAAAGATGAACATTAAATTTGAAGATATTTCCTGAAACCGTTTATCAACAATCCAAAAAATACATAACCACCGGCTACCCTTATATATATATATGTAAGGATAATTAAATTAGATCTAAAATTAAATTCCTAGACCACTTTTAACTTTTATTTTTCGATACATCTTCAAGTATTAAATTGATTACTCACTTCTTCCTCTTGAAGAACACATGGACCTAAACAGAACTTTATCCCAAACATTAATTTTTATACCTCGTATGTCATGCTTACTTTTCAAATATACCTCTTCAATAAGAAGTGTACTTGAGAACATCTGTCTAAGTGGCCGCAGACTCTGATACTTAACGCGTGTCCGTATATATATATATATATATATATAATATAATTCAAAAACTGTTTAAACATGGGAAAACTAACTTCTCGATATGTATTTCATGTCGTATTTAGTATAATAAAAATGA
>BMAO01030390.1:0-43155 GCA_019973975.1 Trichonephila clavata
TTTGTCTCGTCATTTTTGTCCTTAAATGAAAACATTTTTCAACTGCAAAGCATTTTAGTTCTTTTCAGTAGTATTGTCTATTATTCATTTCATGCCGATACAAATCTATATGTGTTCTTACTTGCTTGAAGTTCTTAACTTTTTTCCTCTCCCCATGAATTACTTTAAAAAGTGTTACTTCGTCTCCTTTCCTTTATTCATGGGTATAATATGCTTAGTAAATAATATTGAACGAAAAAGCTTAATACATTTTAGGATTTATTACGATATGCTGTATATGTACTTATATTAAGTGCACAAGAAACCTCAAATGGTATTACGGCATATGCATTTTGAATATTAAATTAATTATTATTACGACTGTTTCTTGTATTTTACTCATCATCTTAGAAAATAAAGCGAACTTATGATCCGGAATGAAAGCCTCATTTATCTTACCCTTGAATTTTTTTATTCAGTAACTTTAGTTTGCTATTTTGTATTGTGTTATTTTTATTTTATTACACATTTTTTTTCTAAGTTATTGTTTTCTTTCGTCTCCCGCACAACTAAAATAATTTACACGTATTTATATTCGATTTTATACCCCTGTTTACGCGGTTATCACTCAGTCCTATCTATCGCGTAAGTTCGGGTGACCGTGGTAGCCAAGTGGTCAAGGTATCGGATCATAGCTAGCGTGTCATGAGTTCGAGCCCAGTGCCACTGAAGACCCACCGTGTAGGGAAGTGATGCACGTTAAATCTGTCGAGAGCTCAAACGTCCTCTCGTTGGTGTGGTGTGGTAGTTAGGAGAGGGGTGTCAACGCAGGTGTCGTCCGCGTCACTTGACCATGGTTCAAAATTACTCGGTCCGTCGCCAAAAGTCCTCGTGTAGCTGAACATGCAACGTTAATACTCACTCACGCGTAAGTTCGGGGTATATTACTGTTGTCTGATATATATATATATAGGGCGGTTGATATATAGTTTAATATAAAAGATCAACCATTCTTTAAATTTAATAAGTGTTTATTGTAATATTTTCTTATTCCTCTGCGTGTTTATGTGTGCAAAGATCGTAATTTACATAACTATAACCACTTACATTAATCATAAGTTATTAACTACGTTAAAAATTAGTTTCAATATATTGAAGAATTGCCGCCATCCGTTATAGTGGTCAGTGAAGCTGACTGCGGTGCCGCAGGGACTGGGTTCGAATCCCGGAGAAGGCACGGATGTTTGTGTTGTAATCCTTTCTCTTCTGTCTGTGTTGTTTACCCCGTTTATACGTTCGGTGGTGCACGGGGTTTATAAATGTTAATATATATATATATATATATATATTGAAGAAATAATAAAATTAAATTAATTAAAGAAACGTTTGTTTTTTAAATTTCCGCTGAAAACTAATCATTTGACTTCAAAAACAATATGTCTGTAAAGTATGTATATATGAAACGCTGGTTATTTTGTCATTTCAAGCATAATTATTAGAGGTAAACCTGAAGAGTTTGATGAACATTTTTCATTAGAACAAGTAATATAAAAAAAATTAAGTCTCATATCTCTCTAGGTCAGCAAAGAAAATTTTTATTTTAGTTACTTTTTATTAAATAGTTACGGTTAATGTTAATATGTATATACATATGACAGAATCACAATATTAAGTGACAAAATAGAAAGCGATTTTCCGTTTTCCTTTCTATATATGGTGTTGGACTATTTTGTTTGTTTGCTCAAATTTAATTATTCTAATAAAATAGTACAATAAAAAAACCACATTTTCAGAAATTAGGCCATTTCAGGTGGGATTCGAACCCACGACCTTTGGATTAGAAGTCCAACGCGCTACCCATTGCTCTACAGGGGCACAACGAACGATTTTCATTTCTACATATACTGTTGGACTATTATTTTTGTTTGTTACTATTTATTCATTTTTTAAATTTAATTAATGAATTAAAGCCTGAAAAAGCTCTATTAACATCATGTGTCCTCCACTACAAGTTTTAAAAAATGTATTTGAACTTGAATGGATCAATAGAAAGTATTTTATTAACGATTGGAAATTTTAACAAGATATATATATATATAATATGGAGAGATTGAACTAATTAGTAGGAATTGAACAAAAGTGGCTTTGAGTTGCTGTTCATGAATTTTAGAGAATTAGTTAAACTAAACTCAGAACCCCGCAACAGCCCATGAGGGCCAAGGTCTACTGTGCCTATCTCAGTTTTCGTGACCTTGGGCTCTGAGGGGCAGGGGCAGATGTTTCGTTCATGTGGTCAGTCAGACGCAAAACCCTCCATGTTTAGTTCCCAGGCAAGTTTGGTACTCATTTATTGACCCACTGAAGGGATGAAAGACTGAGTTAACCCTGCCCATCCTGGAATTTGAACCCCGGACTTGTGGGGTGTAAGCGCAATACACTACCACTCAGCCACTGGGCTTCAAAAGAATTGGGCCAATTACTATTAAATAATTAGAGAATTAATAATTTATTAGAGTTTTTACACCATTTATGCATTTGAGTTATTTTTGAGGTGTTAAAACAAGATATTAACTGACTAATCACGGATTCATCTGATTCGATATTACAAACACACGGAACAGTGTCATTTAAATTTACAAAATAAGAGTTTAGCACTGTGTTTACAAGCTCTCTTTTTTGTTCATGTTCTTATATTTTTTTAAAATGTTAATTGTCGCCGATTTTTCGTTTTCCTTAATATCTAATTTGTGTTTTGAATTTCTTAATGGATATTTTTTTAAAGAATTGTATTAATATTTAAAAATTTTCTCTTTTTAATCCTTAAAAATGGCAATAGTGATAAATATTTTTATCAGTAGATTGTCGTGGAAATTAGTCAATGTAGTGTTTGTTTACTTAGATAAAGAACTCGAGAGGTTTTTAAAAAAGCACTCATCGAATAGAGCATTGACACCTTTCTTAAGGGTTGAAATATCTTAGGAATCGACATACACATAGTTTTGAAGATTTATCGTAGAAAATATTCTTTAGTTTTTTCTTTTTTGCTATCTGTGAAAAGAATTTTAAAAGTTTTTAATGTTGCTTGCCGTGGATATTTTTTCCCCCTATTCGTAATGTATCTGCTTATCTACTAATAAATATTATGATTTCACATAAAAATTGTTTTTGATACAGATCTTATAATTTAAAATAGATCCGAAGGAATCAATTTGAGAACTGTTTACTTCAATTTTTCCTTTATTTTTATTCAAAAAGAATTTTTATGTTTGTTTAGCGAATTAGCATAGTTTTCCTGATATGTTTGCTTTTTGAATTTTTCTTTTATTTTTATTTAAGAATAATGTTTATGTTTGCTTTTCGAATTAGAAAAAAACTAGCTTTTAAATTTAAAACAGAACGAAAGATATTTTCTAAATTCTTAGAGGAAAAGACTAAACACAAAATAAACCTTTTTTGATTTTACATCTTTCCGTATATCTTCTCTCTACACCAGTCACTATGTTAATATACTTGTATATACATGTGTGTGTATAATACTTTCTGATAGTAGTATTGCTAGCGAATAGCTAAGTAGAAAAACGAATTTATTAAAGTATTTTAAACATCCTTAAAGTGCTATTTTGTGCATCCATTTTCAACAAATACAATTCGAAGGAAAAGATACAGAATCCCCACATTCTCTCAGCTAGGGAATCAGAATGGGGAATAATACGTATTTTGTAGTTACGTGGTAAAATGAAGGGAAACAGTAGTTATTGTGGAAATTTTGTAGATGTTTTTTGGAAAAAGTTTGGCTATTGACAGCTGCTAAGAAAGGCGCATATGCAAGCTATTAAGATATTCCTTTTCTAGGATTCGCGAATAAATCTGTCAAAACGTAGGATCCAATCCTTTTAACGTGGGGAATAAAATGAGTCTTGCGCTTAGAAAAATGTTTTTTCTTGATTTCGTAATTAAAATTTAGAGAAGAATATATCAGATAAGAATTTAAGTTAATGTGTGTGTATACTGAACTTTTTTAACACGCTTTTATAAGTTTCACTTGTATGTAACGGAATCTTTGAACTCGATTTTTACCCACTTTAAGGTCAGATTAATTAAAAAAAATTTGCACACTTGTCAAGATCCGATGACAATACAATGATTTCATAATTTGTTCCATTGTTCTTATCAGGATCATCAGGAATGACGATTTCCAGATTTGGTGACTAATTCCATATACCATTTTCAGATTTCGCGACTTATTGCATACACCATTTTCAGATTTAGAGACTAAGAATTTAAGGTGTAACCCTAAAAGTGATAAATTAAACAAAAAAGAGTGGTTAATATAAATTGGTGGATTAATCTTCTTACACTATTAAAATTCGAAGGTAAACAAACGTATCTATGTATCTATCTATCTATCTATCTATGTGCGTCTATCTTCTCACGAACAGCACCACGCAGAAAGTCGTGGAAGGAACCAAAAGATCGGGAATTTTCCGGGGAAGCCGTATTGCCTATTTATATTCCGATATTGTAATTAGTTAAAAAGATATTAATTAAAAACCTTAAACATCCGAAACGCCGAATTGTTTTACTCCTGCCGGTTGCTTACTTGGCGGAACTTCCCTTCCGTTTCGGCCGAGCGGTAATCTTACGTTTTCCACCATATTAAAATTGTCATCCGATTTTCGGTGTCGAAATTAGACAAAAAATAATTACAGAATCGGAAAGATCATTTATTTCGCCACAACACGGTGTAATTTTTTTTGTAAAATAACGATATTTTCTATTTTTTTCGAATTTTTTAAAATAGTGTTAAAACTGATGCGTTTTTATGAAAATTATTTCTAAATCGTTGGGTATGAATTACTTTTCGTGTTATTAAATCGATATTCTACACTAATTAACTTCAAGCCTTTCTCTTTTAGATCCATTCATTTAAAAAATAAAATTCCCAAAACTTTTTTTTTATAGAATTTTTAAAAAGTAGTCTTAATTTTTACTTCACATTGAATAACTTCGTCATTTATGAAGATAATCTCACAAAACCTTTTTTCCGTGTGTACAGTAATATTATCCGTAACATATACGAAGATTGAAAAAATTGCTTCAAAATTACGGATTTTAAAAACATTTTGTGATTTTCGTAAACTTATGTTTTTTTCTGAGAAATAAATTAAAAAGTAGTAATTTGTACATTTTTTATTTCAAAGTACGTTATTTTTGCAAATAGTTGGTGATGTTTGAGAGCATTAACGTAAAAATTACGCCCTTAAAATAAAGGTAATGATTTTTTAAAATAATTTAAAATAGGCCATTTTACATTTAGCCAAACATTGGTTAACTGTCTGGTGGCGGAGTGCTGAGAGCTCCCGCTACACTCAAGACTATAACTGCAGCACTGCCGTGCGCGGTCAATGTGAAGGATGATGTCCGCCTCGTAGAAACCCGCCGGTCGTTTTTTTCATACTTGTCTTAAATTTTTTCTCCTACTGGACATTGCGTCGCCACACATCATTACACACACTCAGACCCCCATGGGCAGCCTTTTTTGATGTACTTTTCATTTTTTTTTTTTTTTTTTTTTTTTTTTTTCATTCAAATAATTTCTATCTTTTTCAAAATTCCTCAGGCTTTCATTTCTGTTTATTTTTCCCACGTAAATTTTCAGTGCTGCCATTATTTAAGCAAACGGAATGTCACAATTAATTGCTAAATGAATATTTTTAATCAATTTTAATGTAAAAATATAAATAAGTTATAGTTTTGTATTTTATAAATATCGGTGAATTTAAAAGAAAATGATTTTTAAAAAGTTCATTGATATTTAGAAACAGTGATTAAAAAAGTAAAATGCTGAAAACTATATGTCACAATTAATTGCTAAATGAGCATTTTTAATCAATTTTATTAAAAATAATTATTTTTTTAAAATTAAAATGCATTCAATGCATTTCTGAGATTCATTTAAAATATTTATCAGTATCGAAATTTTTGTTCTCTTTCATAAAACTTATAGTTTACTTTAAAATAATGCGTAATTGCATGAAACTTTTTTCCCCCCGTGTCAAATATTTCATAAAATTCTCACAATTTTACTTCAAGAATTAAAATAGTAGTGAAATTTGTAATTTGAAAAATTTATACTTTCTGTTCTTTTTTCAGCATACAACTATTTTTAAAAATGCTACAGTTTCGTTTCCGGGAAAAAACTAAAAAAATTAAATGTTTTTATCAGATAGTATTATTTTCTTTTTGAATGATTTTTTTCAGTGAATGTGTACTTATAACTAGGTTTTTTACATAGTGTTTTTCTTAGCAGTTACATATGTGTAATCAAACATCCAAACGTTTCAAGAGCTATCTGTAGAATTTTTTTATTATTATTTATAGATAATGTGGATTTAAATTAATATATTTTTTAAAATCAAATGAATATTTCTATTATTTCCTTATTAAATTAATTATTTGTTAATAAAAGGTATAACGCCTATTATTTTGGATAAAAATACGTTCTAGAGCCTGGAATAAATATTTGTCCTCAGTGCCAGCCTAGCGGTAGCTAGGCTTCTACTTCAGTTACACAGTATACCTAAGAAAGGGAGTAAATAAAGTGAGAATGATAGGTTCGCCTAAGCTAAAACTAGCTTCGGCGGTCAGGAGGTGGTGGGGGAGGTGGAACATAGTTTCCGTAGAAACGCAAAACAACTTTTTCGTTTCGTTCTTCAATCCGAAAAGGGGTTTTCGTTACGTTTAACAGCATGGGGGGGGGGGAATTCTTAGAAATCAGGTAGTATCTTCGTTGCACTATGAGGCAAACGGTACATGAGGTGAGGCTGGTTCATGAAGTTAGATTGAGAGCTAATCGTTGGGTTGTCATGATTGCAGAATGGAAAGTTGCAGAATGGAAAGTTGAGGAAAGATTCGCTATTAGGGTGTGGATGGGTTCAACACAAAGTTCTTCGTGGAGAACAGATCTTGGGATGTACCTTTTTATTATGAAGTCTTTGAATATCATTTAATTGTGTGTTACTGGCAGATCCCAAAATGGGGCATGTATACGTTAAGATGGGGCGAAGATAGGTTTTGTAAATAAATATCCGGTTATTTAAAGAGAGTTTGGATTTCCTTCCAATCAGTACGCTCTAGAGAGACATTTTTAAGCTAACTGTAAGTAGCGATTGATTGATTAATGAAAACCTGAAAATTATTTTATTATTTTAGATTCCTAAAAATTATCTATTATTAAAAAATGATGACTTTTTTTTTACTCAAGCATCAAAATAGTTTTCTTTTATTGTTTAAATTTATTATTTTTTTACTAAAGCAATATTGTTTTCGACATGTCATGAATAGAAACTTGAAGATAAATCTTATATCTGAGGGGAGAGTCAGGGGGAAAATAGTTCTACACTCAAATAAGCCACTGTAACACAATGCAGTAGAAAGAGAACTGAAACATGTTTGACATTAGTAAGATCTGGAAGATATTTTTTTTTTCGAAAAAGGGAATTGTAGTGACGTTTATATAAAGGAATCACACACATACCAGGAACTTTGATAAAGGAAGGTGAATTTCCATGGCAGTATGTTATGCATTCGAAACAAATTTTAATAAAACACTCAAAATACTTAAAACAATCATTTAATAATTTCTTCTTTTATAAAGATAATTGCATGAAACATTTTTCCCGTGTGTCGAATATTTCAAAAAATCCTCACAATTTTACTTTAATATTTAAAATAGTAGTGAAATTTGAAAAATTTCTACTTTTCTGTCTTTTTTCAACATACAACTATCTTTAAAAAGGCTACATTTTCGTTTCCGGGGACTAAAAAATTGCAACGAAAGAACTGAAAACTGAGTGAGTGATTTTTTAATTCGCACTGTTCGCCTATTCGAGGGTTATTGGCGATGGACCTCGAAATTTTCAACCATGGTCAAGTGACGAGGACGACACCTGCGCTTTTACCCATCTCTAATAATTAGAACACCACACCAACGCAAGAACAAATTTCGAAAAAGGGAGTTTTAATGACATAGTTAAAGAAATCACTCACATCGCGCATATAAGAGCTATCGGCCTGAGGGAAACACGAAATTTCCATGGGGATGAAGTTATTCACTCGGTAAAAGCCCGTGCAACGCCGGGCTAAGCGGAGAGGAAAGAAACAAAGAAATCAAAGTAATTTCGAAAAATAATATTGGAAGTGTTGAATTTGTGAAGAGAATCGAAAATGTTAAGCGACAAAGCCATGACACGCACTCACGGGTCATGCACTCACATCGTACGCGTCAAAACCACACAAAAGTGTTGGCGTCAGAAAGAAAGGAGGAAATTAACATGGGGATTAAGTTATAACCTCGGTATAAGCCCGTGCAACGCCGGGCCATGAAATCTAGTATAAATTAATATGTGTGGTTAATATAAATTAAACAAAAAAGAGTGTTCTTTATGTGAGAAGGGAAGGGTGGGCGCGTCAGCAATTTCTTACAAAAAAAAACAGCTGTCTAGTTTTTCTGAAAATGGAAATAAAAAGAAAAGACTCGTACATGTGGAAAAAATAATTTTTGTTCTAACTGCTAAATATTCTTTATTTTTATAAAGCGATACGTTTAGAAGTAATGATACGAATTAATATTATAGCAATACATTTAAAAGGTGATAATACGATTGACATTTAATGTTACCATGTTTTTATTAACTCGCTTACTTGCATGTCTGTCCGGGTGGAATTTTGTAATTGATTTTAAACTGACTTCCCTATGAGCTAGACTTGAAATTTGGACTATAGCTCAGAAGCGGATGACAATGCATGAAAATGTGAAAAAGAAAGAAGGGAAAAAAGAAAACGAAAAGGAGGAATTTTATACCTTTTTAGTCCGTGAAAAAACACATGGTACAATAAGATTTTTTTTTAATTTGATCCTTTTCTTCTTAACACACTTTTATTAGTGTGACCTGTATCTATAGAGACGGAATCTTTGAGCTGCATCTATACGAGACTCTTCTGAGGCCCCGTAAACGGCTATAATAAACACCCTTCCGACCCGTTAATTAATATCCATTGAAGAGCAACACTTAATTCTGGCACCAAATATCAAACTCAAGGATAAATTCAACAATGAATAAATGATATTTTAAAAAACTAGAAAAACACGCGTTTATTGTAGATTGAACTAAAAAAGGAAAAATAAATTATAGTTTAAAAAAATAAAAAACACTCTTTTATACTGAATCGAACTAAAAAGTAAAAAAATAATACTTAATATAATAAAAATGATTAACTAGAAAATTAATGTCATTGTGGAAAAAGCGTGGGGTGCTTTTTACTACATTTTTACACTAACTCAGCATTTCGGAATAAAAGTATATAAGAAATGATAACATTTGATAAGAGCATCCCACGCTTTTACCCCAATGACATTAATTTTCTCGTTAATCATTTTATACTTATATTAAGAATTATTTTTTTTACTTTTTAGTTCGATTCAATATAAAACTGTTTTTAATTGTTTTTTAAACTATAATTTATTTGAAGTGTAATTGATGAACTCTTTCTTCTTTTTAATAAAAAAAATTTCAATATTTACGTTAACTTCAAGCTGATTAATAATATTAATAGTAACAAAACAGCCGATCGATACTGAAGAACTTAATGCTTAAGATAATCTCTTACAAAAATAACTTAAGAATGAATTACACTGTTAAGGTGTTACTCGTTGTGTGTGTCCCATTTCTCTTAAATTCCAAAGAAAAATTAATTGAATATGACATGGATATTCAATTAAAAGGAATATAACTACATTTCAACAAGAAAATTCATATGATGAATTTGACGATTTTAATATGACATGCGCTCATATATTAAGTTTGATCCAAATTAATATATTTTTATGCCATTAAAAGTAAATTAAAATAAAAAGTTTGTATTTGTTTTAAGAAAATTATTTATATCTGTTAAAGTTACCTTTCTTAGCACAAATTATAAACACGAGCGAAAGATTTATTAATATGAGCAAAATTGATAGCTGTATATGTGTGTGGCATAAATTGCAAAACTTAAGGTTTAAAATGAAATCACACATAGATATATAAGGTATTTATTTTTTCATATTCTTTGTAAATTTGTGTAAAGAATACTTAAAATAGTGTAAATAATTTATATCAGGATGCGTAATACGTTTATATTACTCTGTGTTGTATTTATTTTATGTTAAAATTATATATTCGCAAGCAACGCCGTTCCTTACATTATAGTGGCGATTCAATGGAAACTTGGCGATAGAGCCAAATTGGCATCATTTTTGGTGACCATGTTGGCGACTTTTGTGACCATGTTGTTGATCATTTTTGGCAAGTTCACGACCATGTAGATTCTTCTGGAAATTGGTGTAGAAATCTACTAATATCGTGATCTATGGCGCAAGCGGATATTTTGAGAAAAATCCGTGAGGCCTATAAATAGAGTGTCGCTCTCCGAAACTGAGTCTTGTTTTGACCGTTGCAGCGTAGTATTTATTTGACCGTGAAAAATCGACCAGCGATTAATGATTACTTCGGCTGTTGAATAGTACGAGCGAGTACTTGCGAATAATCTTTAAACATACTTGTACTTTAGACACTGATAGCTGTGTCTGAGCACCGCAGAAGGTGTGAAGGCCTATTGAGATTTATTAAGCGAATTTGAGTACTTTATCCTGTATTTTCAAGGATTGTTTTTCGCCAATAAATTTCCATCAGTCCTGAAGAACTGCCTTGCTCTTTGCGACTGATTTTCATAAAATCCTCGAACCCCGGCCTACGTAACAATATTTATACGCTTGTGAACTTTTAGAAATGTATGGGAGCTGGCTGGGAGAACTAGAATCGATAAAATGGAATCAAATCATACGTAAAAAATGAAATTACTGAAAATAAGGATATCATATATAGAAAATGAGGACATCTAAGAAAAGATATTTATGATATAAATTCTATGTCACTAATTCTTATTTGTCATGTCAGTCTTGAACCAAATGACTGAATAAATTAGCAATTGCTTCTGCTTGCAAACTGAATTTTAAAGGCTGCGTAAAGAAAAGAATGGAGCATGGTTTCAGATTGAAAAATTTGAAAGAAAGTTATGTATAAAAAATTGTATCAAAGAAATATTTTTACTATTTCAAATTTGAATTTTTACGGTCCTATAATGAAAAGATGATCTCGATGTATGTTCAATCATATTAATAACAACATTCAGTCGACGTGAGCACAGTTTTCTCGTAAATATTGTATGTTGCACACACTTATATATAAGATTTTATAAAAAATTTGGTAATCATATTTTGTAATGTAGTATTTATGATATATGCCCAGTGGCTGGGTGTTAGTGTATCGCGCTTCCACGCCACAGGTCCGGGGTTCAAATCCCGGAATGGCTAGGTCGGCTCATCCTTTCATTTCTTCAATGGATGGATAAATGAGTACCAATCTTGCTTGGGAACTGAAAAGTGGGGTTTTCGCGTGAGACTGACCACTTGACCGAAAAACTGCACATGCACCCCAGCGCCTGAGGTCACGTAAACTGAGATAGGCATAGTAGACCTTGACCATGGACTGTTGCACCACTGACTTCAGTTCAGTTCAGTATTTATGATAAAGTAAGCCCTTAAATTTTAACATTGTTAAAGTGCCCTTGTGAAACAGTAACATCCACATCTCAAATTTTAAAAAGTATTATACTTAATTACATGCAAAGAAATAATGATCTTGCCTTGAACCTACAGAAAATCTCAATAGCTACGATCTGTTTTATAATTATTGTTAACAGCTTAATTGTCCTACAAATTTTTTTTCTGTATGTATTTATAAAAATAATGTAAACAACAGATTTTAATTAATTTAAATTTTTTACTCTCTTTTTTAAAATATTTTTCACTTGCATTTTTTATTTCTTTTTATCTCTCTTTTTAAAATCTATTTCTTAAAACAGCTTTAAACTTTTTAAATGTAAGACACCATTGCTATGCATAATATTTAGTTAAAATGTCATTTTTAATTTCTAATTCTTCAATTTCCATATTCTATTTGGTTCAATATGCTTATTTATTTCCTCCCCCCCCTAATTGGGGGGGGGGATTTTAGACATGTTTTTAAATTTCAGATTACTTTTATTTAACTGATATCTATAAATATTACCTTTTAAATAATTTATTTCTTATAGTTTTCCATATCTATTTGCATTAAGCTCGAATATACGTGTAAAATTTAGGCTTATCTGTATTCGATATTATTGGTTTTTATTTGTTCATTATTTTTCTTGTACTATTGTCAATAAATTTTCTGCTGAAAGGCCAAGGTTAAGATCCTGTGAAGCACACTTAATCCTGCATCAAACCTTGAAGTCTGTGACAACTTTAAAAGACATAATAGTTTCATTTTGGTCTATTGACTGTTTTCTCTCTACTTTTTTATTAAGTCTCATGTTTTAAGTTATATTTTTGAAAATCTCCTGACTTTTTATACTACATACAGTCAAACCTCAATTTAATGAAGTCGCTAAATCCCCAAAAAAGCTCGTTATTGAAAAAATTCGTTATATCGAGATTCGTCTTCTAATATACTTTATAAAGCATATAAAACAAATTTTAAATTCATTAACACTGTGTAATATTAAATAAAGTAATTATTCAACTTTTCAATGAATTAATATCTTTTTATTTTATATATCATTCATCAAAAATAAATCTGCAAGGAAAACAAGAAAGAAAGGGAAAAAAAGTATTGTCCAGAAATAAACCGTATTTTCAATTTTAAGAATAATTTTATATTACAATAAATTTTAAGGACCTTTTCTTTTTTTAAGCCTACAAGTTATTTTAAACATACATTATTTTATTGCTCTGGGTGAGTTAGATGCTTGTAAAACCAGTTCAAGGTCATTGATTACCATATAAATGTATTAATCACCATAAATGTATTATTTGAAATGTCCAAACATATTTTTAAAAAATAGGGAGAAAAAATAATCGAATCTCAATAGAAAAAGTTCGTGAAATCGAAAATGAACTTCGCTATTTGGAAGTTATTTTACGAAGCAAATAGTAAAATATTCTCGGTTCCGGGGAAAAGTTTTACTTTTAGTTTTACGAAATAATATTGGTGGGTTAAATTTAGCTTTAAGCTAACCTTTCCCTACACTGCTTTACAAAATTGGGCTGAAAACCAGAGAAAATTGTTCAAGAATAAGTTAGTTCCTGAAAATAGTGTAAGTTTACTTGCACGAGACTAAAAACAATAAAATATTAGATAGTATCCAAAACCAAATAATAACATTATTTCACGAAATCAAAGGCAGAATGTTTATAACATTGACCATGTTTCCACGAAAATAAGATTATTCCACGCAATCTCAATAGCAGAAAAACCAAAAATTAAAAATAATGATGATAACAATAGAATAATTAAAACAAATGTGACTTCAAATTACGGTTATACATATATATATCCCGATTCTTTGCTGAATCTGTTATGGTTAATAACTAATTACTTTTCTTATATTAGAAAGTAGTTGAGGAGTTGATGATCTTTATTTTAAGTTAACCGTTAATAATATACAATTATTTTCTTTTTATCATTTGTTGCCTGTGTATTGATAATTAACAATTATCCAGTTGCATTAAAATTTTTATAAAAAGACTTTTTATCTCAGTCATTAGAATATTTAAAATGATCTTTTTAATACCATTTTTGTTAATCCGTGATATATGAACCTTCTTTAATTAGAAGTAAAGAATTTTCTTCTTTATGCTATGGGTGTTTTTTTACTTCATACATTGTCTTTATTGAATTCTAAATCATTGAGGAAATATAATTTAATATAAAAAAAATTATTGATAAACAAGACTTTAAAATAATTCGTTCAGTTTAACGGGAAAGATGTCTCCGATTATTTAAAAATAATGTATCTCTCATACGTGAAATGGCCTCTTCTGTTATTTTTCCCGAATCATCATTAAGTTTCAGTTCCTTTTACAGACCCAAGAGCTCATTATAAAGGGAGAGCATTTATTGTTTTTTGTGTGTGTGTTATTGATCCATGCTATTTTTCTCATTATTTGAAGTTTCTTTAAAACAATGGGTTGTAAAGATCACTTGCAACGACGTTTTCAGTCTTGTTAGGGTCCTTTTTAAGTTGCTCCGAAATAAATTCTTTTTGTTAAACTTATCCAGAAATGTTATAGAAAATGCTCCAAGTTGTACTTGATTTGTTTTATGGAGTATAGCCAAAAGACAGTTTTGAAAATTATCGCCAAAAGAAAAGATTTATAGTAGTTGCTAGATATTGCATTGTTTTAATTTCAGTTTCTATGCTAACAAATGTTTGAACCTTGTGGAAAAGAAGTGTCGGTATTTTCTTCCCTTTTAAATGTCTCGTTTATCCCCCTAAAGGACTACTACTATTACACTAAGTCTCGTCCCCAAATGAATTTCCATAGTCGTGCCCTTCCCTTGTGTAAATAAAATAAAAGACTTTTTTTTTTTTCTTTCGAAAATTGGGAAATTAAAAGAAAAAAAAATAAATTGATTTTATTTGTTCATTTCAAAGCTTTGAAAGGTATTGCGTGAAATTTGGAATCTATACAGGAGAGGAAAATCTGAATGTTTTAAAACAAGAATCGATGTTTAGATTAAAATAAATATATAACAGATCATATTTCATTCTTTTTTTCCCCGAAGAATTCTCTTCTGTTTTGACGCATGAAGTTTTGGGATTTTTATGAATTATCAGTTGGTGTGATAAGAAGTTTCATTCTTGTGCAATCAAAACTCGAGTATGATAATTTAGTCAACAGTTACTAACGGTTGAAGTTAACCATTTTTAAAAATGTTCTCATCAAGAGACGCTATCATTGTTAACTCTATAAGTTTGCTCTTGCCTTTGAAAAAAATGTTATGCCAAAAAAAAAAAAAATGAGTTATGTGTCTTTAGTTAATTATTGATTTACTTGTGTATTTTCTAAATTTTGATTTGAGTAGACATTAATATAAACATTTTTTCTTTTAAATTTTGTTTATTTTGTTTTTAACCAATTTTATTTGAATTCGAAAGAAAGAGAAAAAAAAGGTTCTTCGAAAATATTTACAAAATCCTTCTTTTCTTAACTATTTATTTTCATCATTTTTGAGAATTTTTCAAGGAATCTCGAGTTTGAGATATTTTTCTTGTAATTAAGGTGAATACCGAAATACAGTCGACTCTCGAAAATTCGAAGTTGAAGAAGCCAATGAAAAACTTCAAATTATCAAGAGTTTAGAATTATCAGAGGGTAGGAAAAAACTCACAAAATACACGAAGAAAATTTTTTTTCTAAGTTTGAAACTATGTAATAAAACAACAATTGTACATATGCTTAAAATTATTTTTAAAAAACACATATATACAGTATAAATATTTTACAGAAGTTAGAAGTCCTCTGTATTAAAAGAATGCATTTATATTTTAAAAACAACAAACAAAAGATTTCATACTGTACTTATTTATTATTATTTTTTTTTTGACGAAAAAATCTATTATCTTTTTTTGTTTTATGGCATTCAATTTAACTTAGTCAATAGATTTTTCTAGAATAAATGAAGCTTGTGTGAAAAACGTCCGAATCAAGGGGGAAATGCGTAGTTTGTTTACGGACACTTCAGCTTCTGTGTGTCCGAGTTATCAGAATCAACTCCGATGATCATCAAAGGGGCTACGTTGCAGGGGAAACAAGCATAGATAATTCAACACAAAACATGTACGCTCCAATATGTTTGCTACAGGACTCTACATAATAGTGAGTGTTTAATTTGTCGAGAGTTTCATTAGATCAATACCGGGCCAATCACATATTTTACTTCAAAATATTGAGTGTATCCAAACGTGTTGTTTTAGTTCGAAATAGCAAGAGTTTTTCTAGGGGTTGAGCATATACTTCGGATTGGCGAGAGGTTCGTATTGTCGAAGGTTTGAATTGTGAGAGTTGACCGTATTTGAAATTGTAGAAACCTATTTAAGTTTAATAAGGTCTTTTAATAGAAGTAAAGTAAATGCATTTAAATATTATATAAAAGGATGGCGAACTATTCGCACGCGTGTCATAAATGGCACGCGATACAATATTTTGGACTCGCCAGCGACAAAATAGTTTGCATTTTATTACAAAATAACAAAGTTCACTATGAAGTATTAGGAGAGTGATGGGTCGCGGTGCGGTGGGGAGCACACTCGTTTGTTATTGCCTTGCCTTAGTTACGTCGTGGACTACAATTGCTTATGGTGCAAAGTTTGTCTACGCATAGCATAGTCAGTTTCATTGACAACTCAAGCTTATTTGTGTTATATTTACGATTTTTAAGCGTTATTTAACGTGGCTAGTTCAGCAAAAGAATGAACAGGACAAGTAACAGATAATTTCAAATTTGATTCTAGAGAGAGAGAGAGAGAGAAATATGGCATTATTAGTAAAGGCGACGAAGCGGTGTGTGTATTATGTTCTGGAATAGTGATATGCAGAACATCGTCTGTAAAAAGGCATTTTGAAACAAATCGTAAATTCTTTTGTCAAAAAGGTAAACCATAGCAAAAATAATGAATTGCTTAAAAACCAATTGGCAGATGACTCCAATTGAGCATGCATTCCATTAAAAGCAATATCTTATATTAGGATTGTAAGTTATTTGTCATCCAATCTGCAACAACAGAACTCACACTAATGTTACTTTAATTTGAATTACACGTATAACTGAAACAGTTACAACTATACAGTGCAAAAAGGTATTTTTTCTTAGTAAATCAAGAGTTTTGTGTTTTTAGTATTTAGTTTTATTATTTTCCTAATAATCACAAGTCAAAACTCTTTGACGACACGTCTATACCTCATTAAACACTTCTTTAGAAAAAATGGCACGTTGATCCATAAAGGTTCGCCACCCCTGCTATGAAAAAAAAGTTTGCATAGGTTGTACGTGACAAAGTTGAATTATTTTATCATTTATTAAATGACTAGCTGCATAGTCTGACGTTGCTCGGGCTTTTTTCAGTGTATAACTTTTTCCTTCTCCCTCCCTAGAAAATTTAACTTTTCCTTCCCCTCTCGACGTCAACATATCCTAGTGATTTCTATATTTATGTCTTTCATGACATTCTTTTTTCGAAATTACTTCTGTTCCCCTGTAAAACGGTTTCTTCTTTTTCTTTCGCTCAATTTTTATACCGAAAGGTTAGGGGGGGGGGGACTTTAGAAAAAGCGAATACGTTAATTACGGATGCATGAAGTTTTAATTTTTTCAATGACTTAACTTTTACGTTAAAGTTCCCAAATTCCACATATTGACAACAAACACCAGTAATTTTTAAACACATAATGTAAAGAAAAAATTGCAAAAATAAATCTTCAAGAGAAAAGACTATTAGACAAGCACACAAATTTAAATCCATTTTTTAATTAAATTTTCAATCTTCTGTCAAAACTCGGATGATAAGATTTGACACGCAGGAAAAGTTTCTTTGCGATTATTTTAATAAATTGCGAAGCTTAAATCAAATTTCAAATAATTTCCAAAAAATTATACAAAAAATTTATTTGTTCCCAGATTTACTTAGGTTTGTAATTATAATAAATAAATAATGTATTTTAATTTGTTTTCCATCATTTTTTTAAAAAAAGATGAGAAAGAGTTCAATCCATTTAAATTTCTCTATATTCACATCTATTTGAATTTCTGGACCCATATCGGATCTTTTTTCCATTAATCAATTTTATTCATTGTTTTACATCATGGTAAAAAATCAGTCTTTTTTTCTTTGTTTTTTATTAAAACTAAACGAATTTTTCATTATAGTTATATTGATTATAAATAAATTTTTCCCTTTCAAAAGAAATATCGGGAAAAATAAAAAAAATTAACTACGCCTTTTTTTTTTTGGAACATGTAAGGCAGAAAAATAAAAGTTAAGAAAAAAAATCGAATTCTTAGTTCGATTCCGTTATCCAGTTGGCGACTTTCCAGTCTTGTCCAATGACAAGCATTTAACCTTTCTTACATATACAGCGGTGCTTTAGTACATTAGAATTCGATATTCCGTCGGAGTCGGTTCTTTTTTTTCATCTCTATGTTACGAAACAGAAATATTCTCCTGTTTGTTCGCTAAAAATATATTTCCAAAAATAGAAACTTCAAAAGCTTTCGTTTATTTCCAGAAAGAATTTTTATTTTAATTCAGTTCGATTTAAAAAAAATTATTTTTTTTTCTATTCCGCTTAAAAATAAATTCTTTTACGAAAAAAAAAAAGTTTAAAAAAAGTATGCCTTTACATTTTTTACTTACAAGTAGAATTTATTTCGTCGATTGGAAATTCTAAAATGAAAAACGTATCCAGAAATTTTGAAGTTTTTCATATAATACCCATAAAATCCAATTGAAATCTTAAATTTGAATAATAATAACAATAATAAAATAATTTCGATTTTCGGTTGTTGTTCTTTTTCGTTGCTACTTTAACATTAATTTTTTTTTAAAAATTATGCCATGTTTTTTTTTTTTTTTTTTTTTTTTTTTTTAATTAAAGGTGATGAGAGGTTTTGTGTAACGTTCGATTGGTTTTCGTTGATAATGAAAGAATTTTTTACCCAATACTTAAAATATCCAGAAAAAAATAATATGTATCACGAAAGAAGTTTTAGTTGAGAGAAGTTAAGATTTTTTATACGCATACCATATTATATTCCATCGAAGATTGAATCATCTGTGTAGCGAACAGATAAGAGGAATGAAAGTGAGTGAGCGTTTATTTACGTCACATTCTTAAAGCAACACGAGGGCTATTGGAAACAAACTTCGTAATTTGGACCCGCGTTCAAGTGAAGAGGACAAAATCTAAGCCGGCACTACAGGGTGGTCCCAAATTCATGGTACAAACTTTAAGGGTTGATACGGGACATTGTAACAATCATTTAGTGTATAGAAATGTCTGGGCGCAAGAGACGCGGTGTGGCGCAAGCAGGGGATAAAAGAAAAGAGAAATGGAGGTTGGTTTCGTTGCCGGTAGGGACAGTAGATGTGTAGCCGCCGTTCAACATGATGCATCTCAGTAGGGAAAAGTGCCATTCACAATTGTGCTGACGTTTACAATGGGAGACTTTACGTATTACATGTACGGCCATGTAAATGGTAACGGCAGAGCTGCGCTACGAATGTATCACGCGCAGTTTCCTGATCGACAAATGCCGGATCGCGGAATTTTTCAGCGGTTACATCGTCAACTTTGTGAAACACATTCGTTCCACATCACCAGACATAATTTTGGTCGACAAAGAACTGTACGCAGTCCAAACGTAGAACAAAATATCTTAAATGTTGTGGCTGTTTGATAAAAATCAAGTACAAGAGCTGTTGCTCATCGTGTGAGTCATCAGACCGTTTGTAGAGTGTTAAACAAAAATCGCTTTCACCTCCTTTCAGTGATCTCTTTCAGCGAGTACAAGGTTTGAATCCGGCAGGAATATTTCTCCAATTGCTAGTGGGCTGTACAGCAATGTGAGCTGCAGCTGGACTTCATAGTTCATGTGCTGAACAGTTATGAAGAGTTGTAAACATTACGCTTGTGTACGACGCTTCCAATAAACACTTTGTCTTTCCTTTCGTTTCTTATTTTTTTGTGTTCGTGCCTCACCGCGTCACTTGTGCCCTTACATTCCTATACACTAAATGATTGTTACAATGTTCTGTACCTACCCTTAAAGTTTTTACCATGAATTTGAGACTACCCTGTATAATAACCTAACTTCCACACTAATGTGAAGTATTTGAGCCCCGGCACATTTCAGATGCATCTGCTCTTTTAGACTGTGGATCTTCGGTGGCCTCAGGATTAAAATCCATGACTCGATAACGCTTGTCACAATTTAATAACTTAATAAAAACTATTTTAATTCATTCTTAAGATTCAAACTTTCAAAGGTTAGACACGTTGTATTTTAAAATTCTTTCAAAATCATTTTCTTTAAAAAAAAATGTCCATATATATGTGTGCGAACAGTTTTGGCCAAAAGTATTACGCATTCTGTAAAAAATGCATTTTAATGATGCAGCATATATTTGAAGTATCCATTGCTAGCTTTTCTTACACTAGCAGTTCTCGCCACACTAACTACTAGCTTATGAAAATCTACAAAATGTTCGGCATTCCTTTTTCGTGAGCATTTTTAAGAGACACTTTGGATGTGCTTTTGAAGGTTGGTGTAGCTTACGTTTTAAAATTTCCTCAGGTGTTCGATCTGTTTAAAATCGGAGAATGCGGTGGTCAGTTAATGTCAATATTATTATGGAAAATTCACTCTATTGATATCGGCTTTGTTTATGCCTCAAATAATTTACAAAAAATGATGGCTTCACGAACGAAAGTGTATATTTGTCTATTTATGCAAATTTCAGAAATGAATCTCGCTGCAGAAGGGGTCACTGCATACCCCCTTCCTAGAGAAGGAAGTCTTTTTTGTTTGTTAACGGATTTTTTGAGCGATGTATGTTGAGAAGGTTGTATTTCAGTGATGACTGCAATTGATATACATCCCCAGTAGGCTTTAGCTTCGTTTCGAACGTTTTCCGTTGACGTTGACTTTATGAACTACAATATGACTTTAATTATAAACCATAAAAAATTATCAAGATAACATTAAATTTTGTATATGACAAGCCCATGGGAGTCACTAGTAATTACTAAATTTGTTTTTAAGTTAGTATTGATAAATTAATTGTCAAATATATATTGTGCAGTACTGATACATTTATAAATATCTTGTATCAGTGTAAACGTGTGTGTTTTAATTTTTATTATGCTGTTAGTTATTTTGTTTTGCTTCCTTTAATTAAGTAAATTGATAATTATTTTAAATGTTTTATTTTCGACTTTTTGATATGCTCGCGCCATAATTTTCGACTACCTAATTTTCTTAAATTATGTTTTAATTTTAAATGAATGAAATTTTTCGAAAGCTCATGAAGATTTATAAGGATTTTCTGTACTTATTGATATAAGTATGAATCAGTATAGAAAGGAAATATATCAATAAGACTTATACACAAGTATATGTAAACCTCTTTAATAAATAAAAACAGTAATTATGTTGATTTTTTTTTTTTTTTTACAACTTTTAAAAGTTTCTTACGTTTCAGCCGTCAAAATTGACGTCTAATTCTTGTTGTGAAAAAGTGTTATTTATTGAAACGCTTTTACTTTTTTCCCGGCATTTATTTTGTATTTGTATAAAATTACATGTTTCAAATATCCTTAACGCCAGGTGTGTAACTGCATGTTTATATAAGAATATGCATTTAAGACTCATTTCTCTTTATTATGAGTGATATTTTGAAAAAACGTGCATTTGTTCATTTTATTTTTAATGTTATGCATTTGAGGAAAAATAAATAGTTTGGTTAAGGTATCCGACTACGTTCGGAACCGTGATTTTGCAAAAGCGTATAAATGGATAATATTTTTGATATTTAGTGTCACTAAGAATGCGTGTATAAAATTGTTTTAAGATATTATTACAGTAAAAAAATTGTTTAAATACAATATTTTGACAAACAATGAACATAGAATTACCTATATTCAAAACATTCTCTTTAATGTAAAATGCTTCTATAATAATAATATTTTGCCTGTATATAGCTCAGGCCTCTGTTCAGAGCCTGAACTAAATTTTTTGAAATATATAACATAGAAATGGATTCATCCATATTTTAATACAACAGAGGGGAGAATTTTTTTTAAAAAAACACCGATAATTATTTCAGTTGGTAGTAACTCTGAAAATAAAGTGAATTTTTCAAAATTCCTAGTTCAGACCCTCCGGAGAAGTCTTTAATTTATATAAGCAAAATATTATTATTATAGAAGCATTTTGAATAAAAGGAGAACGTTTTGAAAGTAGATCATTTTAAGTTAATTTTTTGCAAAAATATTGCATTCAAATCATTTTTTATTGTCTAATGTCCTTAAAACAATTTTATACGTGTATTCTAGTCTAAGTGAAACTAAATATCATGGAAATTTTCCATTTATGCACTTTTTTTAAAATCACGGTTCCGAACGTTGTCGGATACCTTAAACGATGTCTAGCATTATCAATTGCTAAGCATTATGATTCATCCTATACCCCAAATCACTTTAACATGAAGTTATTGTCGGAGCTCAAATATGGTGAGTTTGTGTAGTTAGAGATCCAGTCAGGTGTGTCGCGTCACTTGACATGGTCCAAAATTACGCGACCGTCGCCAAACCTCGTTGCTAATCAGGAAGTATTATTCATCCACTTATAATAATTACAAAATAACCCAATTTTCACTGGTCAGGTGACATACATTAAAAGCAACTTGAACAAATTTAATTTAGTTCCGTCATCTTCCTGTGATTGTAATATTGGTGGGGAGGAAAATGTAGAACATGTGCTCCTACTTTGTGTTCTAAGTTTGTCAGAGAATGAAAGATCGTAAAACTGGCTTTCAAAGGAGTTGATATAAATTGGTCTCCAAATCTTCACCAATTTATTTCCACCAGAAGTGCTTTTAAAAAGTTTTTTCAGTTTGTTGTAAATATTTGTAATCCGTCATAACCTCAAAAGTTTTTTTTGTTTTTTTCTTTCCTGTAATTTGTAATTCATACTTACTTCTGTGAGCTCCGTGTGATACTTAGTGGTGCACGGGGATTTTATAACTGTTTTCACACAATAAAAAAAAATTCATACTAAATTCCTAGACAGATGTTGAATTGTAAATCACGATGACAATGATAGTTGCACTTTTCTACGCCAAAATATGTCTCAATTTTCCTTATCACCGATTAAATTTACAAAAGGCGTTTTGAAATAACAAATATTTTTTTCATTTAGTTTCAATTTAAATTTTATTAATAATTAATAAAATTAATTCATTGTATGTTATTTTAAAATGAGATTTTCTTTAAGTTTTAATAAAACACAGCAACAATTTTTGCTTCAAAATATGAAGTACATTTTAAAAATTTAATTTCCATTCATAGTTGAAAACTTTGAAAATTTAAATAATCTGAAATCAAAGAAAGTTTTTTACCAAATTAATCAAAAAAGTTACGAATATAAACCATCGTTCGACTGAGATGTTTATTATTTGATATTGCTTAAACGTTTTGTAAAATCTTTTATTTTATGAACGAAATTTTTGTTTACTTCGTTTTAAATAAAATGTGTATACGGTGTATTATAGCATTTTACTTTTTTGTTTTATTATAAAAATGATTTTTCTATAAATAACATCGTGTATGAGTTTGCTAATTTGTGTGTTTCTTTTCTTCTTCTAGAAACTTGGTACAAATTCCTCATCTTCTTCATCGTCATCGTCGAGTAAGTAAAAAAAATTATGTTTTGTTTTTTGAAACGAATTAGTTATTTCACATTCTTCCTACTTTTCAAGATAATATCATCGCGTATTAGTCATTTTTTCTCCCACAAGATGGCGATACCAATCAAGATTATTTAATTTTCGTTCAAGAGAGAGTTGCGAACACGTGTGATAAAAAATACAAACAACTTGAAAAAATGTTAATTCTGTAAAAAAAAGTTACAAAATTATGATTTTGTTGCATGTACAACTCTCCCAAAAGCTTCAGTGATCATTAAGAGAAAAGGAAGTTTCAAAGAAATTTTTGAAAAATATTTTTATGTACTCTTTTAATTCTTAATTTTCGCAAAATTCTACACATTCGTTTTTTCTGATGAAAGAACCAGCAAATTTATCATACAATGAAAAAAACAATTTTTTTGTTTCAAAATGAATGAATGGTTTCAAAGACTATTTTTTGTTGTTTGGGGAAATTTTGTTGTATTCTTGTTGCCATATATTTTTTATGATGAGATTAGAAAAAATTCTGTCGCTTTCTTATCAAATTATCCTTCTTATGTCACTAATTTACTAATAAAAAAACATGTGGTTTTTTTTCCCCCAATTTAAACCGTATTATTTTTCTTTTTCATTTGTGCACTCTATAAGTTTCTCTTTTTCTTTCTGTTTCTATTAGACGATAAATGTGTATAAAATTTTTCAAAATTATTTATTTGATATAAACAAAATTTTATTAGTTAATTTCAAAACATTGCACTCTAAATATTTACGATTAGCTGAAATATACCCAGCATTCTGTGCGAGAGTTGAATGTTAAGAATGAATTTATTGACGGTTAAAATATAAATTTTAGAAGCTAAATTTTTTAAATAAAATTTGCCATTTTTTCGGATTTAAAGATGAACGCGTAAAAACAAGTTTAGCTGTTTCTCAGATTCAATGTCATGTAAATGTTTTGAAATGAATGTGGTTGGGGATTATCTATAAGAAATAAACAAAAGAACAACAGGTTTAGTCAACAAATATGCCAGAAAGCAAATCATAATAATAGGATATAGTATAAAAGACTAGAGATAAAAAAAAAATAAAGGCCTATAGATTGTCTTAAAGTTCCGAATAAGTTAATACCATTTTAAGCCATTTCAAGGAGAGATTTCCCATTACATACAATTTAAATGCATCAATTAAAAATGATTTTTTTTTTGCATGAATTTTAATTAAATCCATTTCAAACTGCAAGATAAATTTGGCACTGCTACAATATATGAGGTAGGGTTCAAAAGTTCCTGGACTGGGTCTGTAGCTTAAAAAATATTGCCAATTAAATTGTTGAAACACATCCCCTTTTGAAATAAGACCCTTGAGCAACGACATACTTTTGCCATCGCTTGTGAAGGTCATTAAAACATTTCTTGATCCATTTTTAGCCATGTCCTTTTATTCAGCCTGCGATGCACTTTTTTCATCTACAAATTGGAATCGACGACCCTGAAAGAGACGCGAATGTTCTGGAAATATTCTGAAGTCGCAGGGGGTGGAATCAGGGGACTAAGGAAGATGCAGCCAAACAGTTGTTTTCGTTTTCACCCCTCCGTTGCCTGAAGCCTGTTCACACATACCGTCGCAGAAACCCTTTCAATATTTTCAGATGTGCGGGAAGTCTTCAGATGTCCAGAGCGTTCGTCATCTTCCACACTTTCCTTGCCTTCCCTGAAACGCCGATGCCACTCAAAAGCTTGCGTTTGCAATAATGTATCACTGCTGTACATACGCTTCAACATTTCGTAAGTCTCCGTAGCAATCTTCAAAATATATTTTCTACAAAATATAATAGTCAATCTCTGCTCTACAAACGTCATTTCTTTCAATCGCTGATTACTAGATGCATTCGCTTACAAAAGAAAGTCGCCATGGCGAGCCGCCGACCACTTGATTTAGGACAAATCACTTCTGGAAAGAGAAAGAACACAGAAACGTTATCGTAGTCACTCTACAGCAAAAAATTTTCACGTTATATCAATCCGGGAACTTTTGAATCCTACCTCGTATATTTAAGATTAAGTAGTTCGTTATATACTGGTGCAATGGGGTACAATCAATATCATATATATCAGCCTTTTAATCCATATATTAAGTAATTGGTTCAATTTTTAAATTTGCACCAAAATTCAAAAATTATTTTTTTTCCAAATACAATTTGTTTTATGTTTTTCTTTTTAAAAAAAAAAAAAAGAAAGAACAAAGAAAGACAATTTTTGCTTACAATTTATCCCAGCTTAAGCTAATAAAAAAAAATTTTGACATGTTTTTGATAAAATATGCAAACATCAAATGGATGGAACTTAGCATTGAATTTAAATGTCAAATATAATGTATTTGATACAGATGCAAACTTTAAGTCAAAAAAAAAATTTTTTTATAGAAAAAAAAAATAAGAATTTTATATATATATATATAAATCATTGCAACGTTTTTTTTTTATTGTGAATTTGGTCTAAATATCGGGTATACAAATGTCATTTATGTAAAACTTTGTATCATGGTATTTTCAAATTAAAGGGGGGGGGGGGACGAACAACTTTATGTGTAATATGCTTCAATGAATTCTTATAAAAACTTAGCTTGAAAAAAGAAACAAATTTGAATTTGTACATTAAAGAAATAATTGAAATTTTAATTTAAAACACTCGATTTGTAAATGCCTTAATTATTTTTTTTTTATAATTCTTTAAACTGGGATTGTTTCCTAAAAATATAGATAGTGGTCAGAGAGAGCATTTTCTTTTAACAATATTGTAATGATTGATGTGCCGGTTCATGTGTGATAAAGTAGAAATTAGATAGAGAAAGGCTTACATAATCAAGAAATTATACTGACGTAGAAAGCGTCTAATTCTTTGTAATACAGTCGGACCCCGATTTAACGATTTTTCCCCCAATGAAAATGGAGGCAAAAGTCCCCTATTTAATTAATAATAAACCCCGAATTAACGAATTATTTCAATAACGGCAAAAAAAAAAAAAACTATTTGCTTCATTCAGAAAAATTTGAATCTTTTTCAAAAGACATCCTTTTTGCCGGAACAGAAAACTTTTCTTGCAAGCAACAAATTTTGTCAGAAAAGCGTGCAGCCCATTATATTAGACTTTACAGGAGAGATGAGTCATAAATGAAGCCTACTGCGTGAGTTTTGAATAGGACAGGGAATTCCTTTATCTCATCCACGACGCAGGGGAAATCTGAAGAGATTTTACCATTTGCTCTCTTTCTTGAAAGAAGTGTGGCTTACGTACGGTTTTTTACGGAATATTTTGTTTTTGAAAATTTGAAAAGCATGATAGACTGTCGGTAACATACGTTGCGATTTTTATGCTTCTATCAAAACTATTGAATTTTTTTATTCTTTATATTGTTTGGAAACTGTGAAAACATACCTCATACAACTAGATGTAAAGGATGCAGTATTTCTTCTCTACATAACGTCGAAAAAGAACTCGAGTCAGGAAAAAAAAGTTTGTCAAGCATTTTTAGTCATTATTTAAAATTTCCATTTAACTGGTGCGTAATAATTTGCTAATAGTATTTTTAGAGGCAGTGTGTGGTTTTTAATTAGGGATAGTTTTTGTATAGTTGATTATTATATAATTTCCAAAAAGTAACTGCACAAAAAAATTGTATTTTTTGGACCTCGATTTTACTAATAATCTCGATTTAACGAATAAAAGGTTCGGTCCCGATGAACTCGTTAAATCAGGGTCCCACTGTATAATTTTTCTAAGTCAAGTAATTCTTACCAGTTGAAATTCCTGTGTACTAAAAATGAGAAATAAAGAGTTTTGCATGCTTCATATTTTCTACCACAGCTTAAAAATAAAAATATTTTTATTTTATTTTTTATTTAAAGCATATTATTTATCAAAACTTTTATTTTGAAACAGAGTATTACTCTTATATCAGCTAATCGCATACTTCATAACTTCGAAAAAATTCCTCTAGTTGAAAGCACGATAAGAGGCAGGTATAACTTAACTTAAATTTTTTTTTCCGTCCATGGTACCGGAAGTGAAATCATTCACAATATATTTATTTCCGGCTATGCAACGTCTTCCGGGAAACTGGATGTCTCATAAAAACACATTTAAATTTTCATACACCCTAAGTCTCCTATCAAACGTGCACAAATAAAATGAGGACTAAGTATTTTCTAACTAAAAAGAAAGCTACTGGTAAACGTTATTTACTACATCGTACTATTACCAATATAGGTAAGTCGGGTGGATTTTTTTTTTTAAAAAATTAAGCTCTTTTCTTCTTTTAGCAACTAATGTATTTTTTACTTCTACATTTGATTGTTTTTTTTTTCTCGACATTTTGTTTTGAAATTATCTTTAAAATTTCTGTAAAAAAAGGAATGCCATGTATGAGTTTTAAAATTATTGCTACAGTAAAAAATTGAAAATAGAAGGTGTCTTTATTGACCTCCGCGCGCGTTTCCGATTAATTCAATTCTATGAATTTCCTCTCACACCTGCATTTTTGAAGAAAGATAAAATTCTCGCTCTCTCTTTTTTTGCAGGTGTTATTTTATTCATTTCCGTTGCCTGAAATGTTCTCTCTTATTTTCTGTTGCTTCTCATTTCGAGCGATTGTATATTTTATTCTATTGATAACTTCTTCCGTCGAGTCCATGTTCATTTCCTGATAAGAACGGAAGTGAAATGCATCTTTTAGTTCTATATATCGGGGATGGCGAACCTTTTTGAAACGTGGGTCAAATTTTGTTCATATTTTTTTTAGCTCGTGGGTCACTAATGCCCATTTGCACCAGATAAAAGTTTAAAAAATTTTAACTGAGCATTTTTAAAATTAAACAAATTTAAAATTCAATTGGCTTAACGAGTAAAAATGGCCGTTATGGAAGTCTCTTTCTACAAACATAACTAACTGAACATAACCTTACAAAAGTACATTTTATCCGAAGAAAGTTCTTGAAATATGGTTATTTGCTTTGGTTTGTCGATTTTTTTTCAACAAACAAAATGTGAATAAAATTATACACTTTTTTGATATTTTGTAAACACCATTGCTTTATTTCAAATACTACATCCTGTATTTACATTTGCGTAACTTTGGAACTGTAATGATCAAACTGAAGATTATAGACAGCATTTAAATTGCTTTTGTGTCAATGCAGTGCTTGAAAAAATACAAATCGAATGTAAATAATCCTCACAAATTAGAAAATCTAAATAAATCCGCGTAAACAAACAAGTGGTTGCATTGAAATCGTGGGTCAGTTAAAAAGCTTGCGTGGGTCAGACACTGACCCACGGGTCATTTGGCCGTCACAGCATATTCTACTAGCCAGGGATTAAAAGGATTTGTTGTGTGCAGACCAATTGCATTTACGTTTACAGTAATATTTGCAGGTAAATTACCTAAAAATCCGGTGTATAAGGAGCACTTTTAACGCAAAAAAAATAAGATCGAAATTTTCCGGTGCTTGTCATACGCCAAATATAAAAATGATACTTTAAAAAAAAAAAAGAAGAGGTTAACATTATAAATAATTAGGCTTCTACATATATCGAAATACTGTTTATTTAAACGAAATAACATACCTTATGAATTTAAAGAGTTGTAGTTTTAAAAGTTTACTATTTTTTCAAAAGCCTGGGGAAAAAATGACTTCATAACCTCGAAAAAATGACTTCATAACGTTAGAGAATTGCACGCGTGCATTTCAGGTTTTTTCGGTAAAAAAGGGGCCCGCGTTATACAGCGTACATACTAAAAATAATTAAAAAAAAGCTGCTTGAAAGTATAGGTGCACGTTACATAACGGCGCGTTATACGCCGGATTTTACGGTATATTGAATTTAGGGTTAAAATAAACATGCGAATTGATTTAAATAAGCAAATTGTTCTTTCACCTTAAGTCAAGGCTTACTTTTTATGAGGCATCTTTTTCTTTTGTACTTGTTGTTGTTTGTTCAAGTTAAGGCTTATTATATTTCTGACATCTGTTGTTGAAGAGTAACTAATTTAAAAAAAAAAAAAAGAATTCTCTTAGTTTGCCTTTCATGAGTATTAGAATCATTGTGCGAATATATAATATCTGGAATGTAACTGGTATCTTTTAAGAGTCGTGTGTAAGACTTTCTTGTATGGTGTGACGTTTTCGTGTCACACAGCTGAAAAATCGGCTTCTTTTTGTGGATAGAACAATAGCGTTCCTATGAATAAGTGCACCCCTAAATATTGCGGGGTCTTGTCTTCTGTAACCGCCCCGGAAACCTTTGACCTCCAGAAAACCCCACTCTGCCCATGAGCCGAATGTAATTTGAGGTGTCAGAAAGATACCGTCCCACCCAGGAGAGAGCAGAAAGGAGAGTCGTTGGAAAACAATGAAAAGAACGGTTGTGGCCTCCTCTCTCACAAACATCATATTCTGAACCCTAATGAAGTAGCTAATATTTTGAATAATTGCAATGTAAATGTATGTACTATAGTTAGTATAATAGCTGTGACGTAAATAAACCAAATATTTTAATTCCTAACTCTCACGCTACCATTTATTTTCTCAAACGTCACAATGGCATAATTTGTGCAAATATGTCGTTATGCCGTAAATGAGAGTGATAGGGACCTCGAAATTTTGTAGCATTGTCAAAAAAGACCTTTATTTCAATTTTTTTTAAATTTTAAATCAAAAAAGTGAAAATCCTCCAAAATTAGTTTTTCTAAAATATAAAAGGGAGTGAAAAGTTTCAGGAAGATGGGCAACGAATTTTAAAACTTTGTTGGAAGAAAAATATCGCTGTGTGTGTGTGTGTGTGTGTGTGTGTGAAATACATCGATGTGAAGCTTTTCTTGCGTTTTCTTTTTCCTCACTTGCTTTACTTATCACAGACTATTTTTATCAATAACATAAATATTTCAACTTAAAACCTTCTAAAAATATAACTAAATACTCGTAGAAAAAAAATTTTTTACTGGAATATTTTTAGCTACTGTTGGCAGGAAAAAAGTCTGTAAATATATTTAGAAAAATCGTTATTTTTACTTAAAGCTCAATGAAAATATGCCCATTTAAAGTTTGATATTCGCTTTATTTCAGTAAAACATTAATAGAGGCCTTAGGAAATTCGAAAATGGAAAGTTTTGGAAAGTCGATATGTAAATTAAGTGCTATATCAGTTGTTTCGTTACTCGAAATTGTAGCATAATGCAGGTATATCGTCTCGGGAGAATTGATATTGGAAAAGAAACAAAGCAACAATTGAATCAAAGAAGTAATCCCCCCCCCAAAAGAATAGGAAACTAACTTTTGTACCAATGCAATGACTAACAGTTTAATGCAGTGCTTCTCAAACTTTCCAATATTTCCTACCCAACATTCAATCATACTTTTCATCCCCCCCCCCTCCATACAATAACAATGTATTGAATTCAGTAATAATATACTTTGACGCTAAATCTACACACAATACGACTTTAACCTGTCAAGTGCCACCGGCGTATATGAACGTCTCACGCTCCACTAGTGCATTAATTGCCCCAGACGTATATATACGTCTCTCCGAACTACGATCTTTTCTGTGTGTGTGTGCTCTGCTATCCATAAAATTACTCCCAGAGCTTTCGAATGCAATAGAAGGACCTTGACAGATTTATTTATTTCAGAGTATTTCTTTTCTACCCTCCCTTTCCAATACATTACATACGCTCACCTAAGTGTTAAAAAAACGGTGATATTTTGGAGTGAATCGCGTAATTTTTAATTGTCATGAAAGGGATTAATTACAAACCGTACAAATTGTCAAGGTAAGAGTAACTTTTGTAAATAATTTTGTATATGTCAAGCCCATGGGGCCACTGGTAACTATTGAACTTGCTCTTAATTTAGTAGTTAACTTAGTATTTTTTCTTCACTTAGTTTTTAAATTAATTATAAAATATTCTGCTCACAGTACTGATATATTTATAAGTGTATTATATCAGTGTAAATGGGTATTTTTATATTATGTCAGGATATACTTTTTATTTGTCTATTTTTAGTAAATTATTAATTTTTTAAAATAGTCTTTGTTTTTGACTTCCCAATATGGTCGCGCCTCCCTCGTAGGGTTATCACGCTCCCCTAGGGGGCACGCCCCACAGTTTGAGAAACGCTAGTTTAATGTTTACTGGATCAGTTACAGTGTAATAGATGGCCCGTGCCACTCATTAGTGTGAGAGAGTCGGAAGGAAGATTAGCCATATTCAAAACAAACTCTATTTTTTCACAATTATAGACAACGATACAAATTCAACAACCCAAACTAATAAATGCATGAATTGTTAAATATGGGAAGTAATAGCGGGGTAGACGAGATACTAGGAGAAATAACAATAAATCGGATCACTTACGTCCAGACAATACACCTTCTAATTCAAATCGTTCTTATCCAAATTAACGCTTAATTGACCAAATCGTCAATCTTAATATTAATTAAATAAATTACGAAATTCTCTCGCCTAGCTTCACGCTAATCAATCACTGTTTTCCGTTAGCAGTCTAAACTCTCTCTTCTAACTGTAACCTTTATATACAAGTCTTAATTTACATAAGCACATCTTCTTTGGAGGAAAGTTTTCAATAGAATAAATTTTAAAGACCCATTATTCCGTAAGAGGACTATTAGTAGGAAGAACGCGAAGATACCCGTTACAACAGTTAAGCTAGAAAATTTGCCTTATGCTAAATATTTCTCATGACTCCTTACCCTCTCATAAATAAATAATAGTAAACATTTATTACATGCGTACAGCCTTAGAAGGAATTACAAGAATTTTATTTTTTGTATATTATCGAGTTTTTTTCGACTGCTAAATGTTCTTATAATTAAATCTGTGAAAATTAATTTTTATTTATCACCAAAGGCTGTGAAATTATTTCTTTTATATCGCCAACAGCCGTAATGAAATGAAGTCCTTTGAAATTTAGCTGTTTCTTATAGTTAATCTGTGGATTTTTAACATTATGTTTGAAATTTCTGGGGTTAATAATTTATTAATAAATTTAAACTGAATATGTAGAATTTAAACAGAAGAAATTCTACAGAATACTTTAAAAATGCTGGGAGGTATGGTTAGTTTGTCACTGACCTTCTGCGCCTAAGGTTGCAAAATCGACCCCGTCAAAAGTCGGTGGATTTTCGTGTTACAGAAAATCGACAGCGGCCTAGGGATCTTTTACGACATGTAAAAGATCCCTAGATGACATTTTTTCTAAAATGTCTGAAGAATTATTTCTATTCAATTCGTGTGTAACTAGAAAGCATCTACTGTATCATTTGTAGAATGTTATTTCAAAACTTTTATTATATTTACAATTTTTCATAATTTATTTGCTGCCCTTGAAAAGATTGAAACAGTTTATACGCTCTGATATTTAGTTTCGTTCCGATTAGTAACAAATATAAGGTAAATACAGGTTTGTAAGTAACCAATAAGACTGAAATAGAACAAAAACAAGACTAAAATAGTACAAAAATAAGCTAATAATAGTACTAAAATAGAAGAAAAATGAGTTGCAAGTAAGACTTGTGAATAGAAATAAAATAAACTACTAATAGGACTGTAAATTTTTTAAAAAATTTTTATCCCCACATTCTTTATTTTTAAATTTCAAATTAAGATAGCGTTGATTAATTTTTGCAAAGAAGTAGTAAGAAATAATAATAAGGATGTAAAACGGTGATTTAAGTTTTTACTGAGTTGAATGAAAGGAACCAAATCTCGGGGTAAAAATTAATACACATTTAATAAAATAAAATATCACTACTACAAAATTATCGGCAAATACAATTTAACATTTAGCGAAACAATTTACATTAAATTTTAGTTGAATACAGTCCATGAGATTGAACGGCGAGGTGAGTTATCCTACATGGTCGGGATCCAGGCTCTCTCTGATGTTACAAACAGTCGGCTAACACCATAGGTTCCCAAACTTTTTAGCCTCATAGACCCCTTGGCAGGTTTTCCAGTTTGAGGTAGACCCCCTAATTTCCTAATATTAAATTTGTGCAAATTTATCACCTTAAATGTGTTTTTGACAACAGGTATAGAGCTACTTACTATAAAAGATTAAAATTTTTAACTGTAGTGAAGTATAGAAGAGTTTAAAATTTAAGAAAACGCATGTTAGTTAATTTAATTAGTTAATTAAATTAAAATTTAACTAATGTTACGTAAAGTAACTTTGCAACAAGCATGTGCTTTTTGAGGGAGGGAGGAATTTGGGGATGCAATAATAAACTTTCAACATTTGACATCAATCTCTCTTATCAGGATTTAACCCTAAATATCTCCTCGGTTAATGGTGTCTAGTATTTTCTTCTTCTTTTTTTTGTTTTGTTTTGGAGATTGGCAAGCACACCTTCTCAATCGAAAAAACAATTAAAAGCTTTCTCAAGATATTCCATAATATGGAATGAATAACAGGTATATTTTTTTGAAGCTAAAATTATTGACATCGTTTCTTAACTTTACTTTAAGATCATTAGTGCATATTCCTAGTGCTTAATTCTTATAATATAATATTTTTTTTTCAAAGTGACCATATGAATTCATTGTCTTCTGTGGTACTACGATAGTCAAAACATTCTGAAACCTAGTTTCAAAATCTAAAAAAAAGAACATTTAAATGTTGGCAACGTCCAAAAGTATGCTCCTTTAGCTTATAATTCTGCCAAGAAAGGCTGTGCGAAATGTAGTCCTAATAACATATTTATGCTGTCGCCTTGTAACTGCAAATAAACTTCATTAAATTTAGTAAATAAATCTGTTAAATATAGGTAAGTCTAGTTTCCACGTTATTAAATTTCCTTTTAATATTAGTCACGAACTGGTTTAATGAGAGCCACAATCGTAGACCCTCATTCACACCTCATGAACCCCCAAATTATTATTTTACTGTCTACTATTATTTTACTGTCTAAATAGACCCCTGGGGGTCTACCACTTTGGGAATCACTGGTTTACACTATCAATACTTATGTACTCATAATGTGGCGACATCTATATTCCATTCTGGGAACTATAGCGTGCGTTATAAGGAGAATTTTAAAAAAAAGTTTTATCGTTGATCTTTTATAAGTTAGGGTATTCTCATACATTAGTATACTGATTGGTAAGATATGGGTTGTAGTTGCAGGGTTTGTGTATGAGTGTGTGTGCCAGTGGTTAAATGTACATCCCTGCATTGCGGGGGAGGGGCAAAGCCTGAATACCGCCAAGCTTTGCGAATTCCAACTTGGGGCACGAAACCTGACTTTGCAGAGGGACTCAAAGAAAGTGGAAATTATTCCACTTTGAAATCAAATGAGGCTTGAAAGTTTACGTATGGTGTGTGTTGAAGTATACCTGGGTGAAATGCCAGATAAAGTGCTATCCTCGTCTCATTACATTAGTTCGAAATTGCTTGGTATCTGTTCTTATATATATGCTGAAGTAATATTTCTTATGTCAGCAACTCATTGTGGATTTCATTGCTTATACTTTCGCCAACGTTTATCATAATTTATTGTCAATAATCTGTTGTGGAGACTGCGTGCCAAACGTTGCTTCGCCAACATTATGCTGTTACATATCACCAAGAAATCTATTTGGGTGTTGTAATGCCCTTGAAAACATAAAAGAAATGTCATTATTGCCAATAACTCATAGTAGAGCGGAAATGTGACGTTTATTAAAATAATCTAAGAAATAAAAGAAACGAGTTTTATAAATTCTAAAGCTTTGTTTAAAATTGATTTTTATGTATTATTTGTAAAAACAAGCGGAACGTTCAAAACCATCAATTATTTTGCATAAAAAATGTTGGATTAAGAATTTGAAAAATGATTTTTTGTTTATATAATTCAGTTGTATTTAATTTTAGTGTGAGAATAACGAGCTAGTCACATATTATTAATAATCATATCTTTAATTAATTGAATTTATTTAATTAGAGAAACGTCAAAGAACATATTGCACATTATTGAACAGTAATTTGACTATAGTAAAAGAGAGAGAAAAAAAAACACTAATAATTTTTTTACCTAAAATCTCTCAGAAATTAAAAATTTGTAATAGTAACGTAACATTGATACGCCAGAGTGGAAAATTTCTTTAATTCACATTTCTGCTTATCAAGCTAATGTTATGCTCAACTAAAATAGCTCAAGTTTCGTTTTTTATGTGTTTTTTTGTCCCTTTAATTAAAACCACTAATTAGGAGATTGGAGGAGTTTAGTTCCAATTTTACTTTTACTTCTCATTTTAACACGTTATCTGATGCTTACGGACTCTGCCATTTCTTTGTCATAAAAATGTTTCAGCGAGCTACTGAGATTTACTAGCAATGAAATTCAAAATTTTTATAGAATAAACGTATACTGGGATTCCGATCGTTTGATTAAAAAAAAAAAAAAAAAAGAATTGTAAGAGTTCATTAAAAAATCTAACTAAAAATGCAATTATTTTTCAGTCTCCCAAAATTGATCTTGAAATTTGGCAATCTTTAATTTTCCCCGGTGGCATTTAATCCTAAATTTATTTTCTGCATGGAAATAAAAACGTAATACAGTCAGTCGACTCTCGATAATTCGAAGTCGAAAGGAACAATGAAAAACTTCGAATTATCAAGAAAGGGCAGGAAAAAACTCCCAAAATACACGAAGAGAAATTTTTTCTAACACATTTGATTTTGAATCTATGTAATAAAACAACAATTATACATATGTATAAAGTTATATTTTAAAGGATTTTTAAAAAGTACATATTGTGCAGTATAAATATTAAACAAGGTTAAAAGTGTCCTGTGTTAAAAAAATACATTTGTGTATTAAAATAATACATACTATATATAATTAATTTTTTTGACGAAAAAAATCTGTAATCTTTTGTTTTGTTTTATGACATTCGATAGTTTTTCTAGAATGAATGACGCCTGAAAAAGGTCCGCATCAACATGATTTGAAGGGAAAAGTTGCCTAGTTGGGGGGGGGGGGTTAGTGACACTTTAGCTTCTGTCAGATTTATCGGAGTCATTTCCGATGATCATCAAAGAGGCTACGTTACAGGTAAGACAAGCAGGGCAACGTAACGCAAAACATATCAAGCTCCAACCTGTTTCCTACGGGACTCTACATGATTGTGAGCGTTCGAATTGTCGAGTTTTATTCGATTACTTCGAATTATCGCGTGTTGTAGTCTTGCTGGCTACAGATTTTTCTTCGAAATATTGAGTGTACCAATACGTATTGTTTTAGTTCGAAATATCAAGAGTTTTTCTAGGGGCTGAGCATATACTTCGAATTAGCGAGAGGTTCGTATTATCGAAGGTTTGAATTTCCGCGATTCGACTGTTTTTCTACAAAATGGTTTTATTAAAATATTGATGCGAAAGTAAAAATTTCGCATCAATGTCCATAATTTTTATTTTCATTAGTCAAAAAATTTTACTTGTTATAAAAATATATTTTAACGGAACATAAATAATTTTTCATTTGCATATCCAAACCGATTATGTAATTTGTATCGCAACATATTTTTGTTCACTTTAAATTAACTTGAAACTCAGTAACTAGAGCTTTCTTATCAGGAAAATTAATCGAAAATTCACCCTGTCGCTTTTCAATGACTCTCCTCACGTACAACAAAAAAAGTCAAAGTTTAAAAGAATAAATAAACCTGTGTATTGAATTAATTGCGTAATGTATACAAAGTGATTGAGTGAACGAGACGTAATTACAATGAAAATTTTCCTCACATCACAAATGGAGTGGCCTTCTATAATTGGCGAGTTAGCGCTCATAGTTACTTCACTAGCGCCAAATAAAATTTTGTGTTAAAAATTTTCTTTCTTCAATAAAATTTCATCATCATAGCAATAAGAAGGATTCGACTCTATGAAAATTTTAAAAAAGTAATAGGAAATAAATTTACTTATATAGACTTAATTCTCGAAATAAATTATTATCATTTAAAAAAAAGGAGGAAAAAGTCTGATATTTTGTGTGCTAATTTTTTATTTCATTAATCTAATTAATTATTGTTAATAATTAATTAGACTAATACCATATAATTTTATTATACATATATAACCCTCCCCTCCTCCTCCCTCTAATAACATATAATTATATTATACATATTTCCCATATAATTATATTATTCATATATAACTACATATAATTATATAACTAACTAGCTGTTACCCGCCCGCTTCGCTGGGAATTTCATGATGTTTTATAAATTTTTACTGCTTATATATATGTATAAATTATTCATATCTAAGTCCTGCATTAAGAATTCGATTGTATTGAAATATATACTTATACCTATAACTGTCGCCTGTTGATAAAAAAAAGGGGCAGAACTCATCTAATTTGTGTTTTCTAAAAATCTCTAAAATTGAAGCATAGAATGATGTTTGCTCTTTCGTAACCCAAAAACCAAGTGGATTCCCGCAAAACCAATTTTCAGTGGATCTCTACTCCATAAATTGAACATGCAAGCCAAATTTCAAGTCTAAATCTAACAGAAAAAAAAACCAAAGTTTTACTATCAATATCCCCGTAATCCCGTTGAGAGCCGTTTTCCAAAATAACCGCTCTTAGCGGATTTCAACTCAACAAAAGAAAAATGCAAACCAAATTTCATTATTATAGTTCTTGTAGCTCGAAAAAAGTAATTTTTTTCGTCAATACGTCCCAGTAACCCCCTGCACCCCCCCCCCACAACTTGATTTGCTTAAAATACATTCTTAGTGGATTCCTATTCAACAAAAGAAACATGCTTAACAAATTTCAAGTATATGGGTCTAACAATTAAAAACAGGAATTTTTTTCTGTAACTCCTCTTGACCCCTCGCAACCCTCCTTGGGGGTCAATTTTCGTTTTACTCTTTGTTAGAGGAACTCTATTCCATGAAAGGAACATGCCTACCAATTTTCAAGCAGGATGATCAAATAGTTTAAAATGGAAATATTTATCAATTACGCCTCTTAATCTCCCGAAATTAAACTTAGTAGTTCATATTCGCGAAACCCATTTTGTAGCGGTTCTCTACTTTACGAAAGGAATCTGCTTTTCAAATTTCATGACTGTACGTCTAATAGTTTAAAAATGGGGATAATTATCTATAACGCCACTTGAGCCCCCGCAACGCCACTTCTGGATCTGTTTTCACAAAACCCATTTTGTAGGGGAATTGCACACTATGAAAGGAATCTGCTTAGCAAAATTTGAAGACTGTGCGTCCAATAAATAAAAAATGAAAAAAAATTTATCAATAACGCCCCTTGAACCCCCGCCACGCGGCCTAGGGGTCGATTTTCACAAAACACATTTTGTAGTGTATCTCTATCCTATGAGAGGAATCTGCTTACCAAATTTCAAACTGTGCGTCTAATAGTTTAAAAATAGAAATAATTATTTATATCTGCCTTTAACACCCCTTGGGGGTCAATTTTTCCCAAACCTGTTTTGTAGCGGATATTTACTCCATGAAAGAAACATTCCTACCAATTTTCAAGCAGGGAGGTGAAGTAGTTTAAAAACGAAAATATTTATCTAGTACGCCACTAAATCCCCCGCAACGCCATTTAGAGGTGTTATGAATGAGAATGAGACTTTAGATTTTGAGTTTGATGTAGAATGCAATTATGAATTGTATAACGAACGGATTTTGACTTACCGCCATTTTCATGCTGGGCATAGGAACACTGTGGAAGTATTTCGAAAGCTGAATCATGCAATATATAAATGAAGATTATTATATGAACACCATTGATTTCACAAGTCGACTTTTCATGTATATATTTACTTCACACACACACTCATGCCTTTACATGTACGATAAAAGAAAAAAACATTTCACTAAAACATAATCACAAGAATGGCGACCATTACAACCGAATCATCCGAATGGAATGTCGTTTTCCCCCGAAATCACTCCGGATACTAGAAAACCAAGTCCAGTTCGTGGCGCCATCTCTGGACGGCGAAAGGAGTCAACTATTCTTAACATCCTCCGGGGGGCGGGAAGATGTAGTCGATGGTGGTAGGGGCAAGACTGCAACTTGAGAGACTGGTCTTGTCATGACTCCACGTGAAGTCTGTATAGTGACGACACGGCATATTCCGTCAGCTCCAGGATGTGTGGCCACAATCCTTCCGGGAGTCCACCTGGTGCTGAAAGAGGCTGGATTCTTGATTAGGACGAGGGATCCTACCGTGAAGTCTTTCTGGCCCTGCATCCATTTGGTTCGGGACTGCAAGGTGTTGAGGTAGGAGAGCTGCCAGCGAGACCAGAACATCTTTTTCAACTTCATCAGAAGAGACCACCTAGAATGAAGACTCAAGGATTGGTTAGTTAGACTGTGATCAGGGAGTTCAAGCAAGGGACACCCGATAAGAAAGTGTCCGGGTGTTAACACCTGGAGATCCTTAGGGTCTGATGATAGCGGATAAAGAGGACGTGAATTTATGCACGCCTCGATTTGGCACAGGATTGTAGCTAACTCTTCAAAGTTCAGCACAGCCGCTTTTAAGGTTTTGAGCAAATGATGCTTTGTGAGTTTGACTGAGGCTTCCCACACACCTCCGAAATTTGGTGCATATGGAGGAATGAAGTGCCACTGAATGTTTTTGCTTGACGAATAGTCCTGGACATTAGAGTTGTGAAGTAATTTAAACAAGTCCTTCAAGTAAGCTGAAGCACCAACGAAATTTGTACCGTTGTCAGAATAAATGTCTGATGGATAACCACGGCGTGACACAAATCGACGCAGTGCTGACAAAAATGCTGCTGCTGATAGCGAAGATACGAGTTCAAGGTGCACTGATTTAGTACACATGCAGATGAAGAGGCAGATGTAAGATTTGAAGTTGCTGGTCTTGCGAGTATGTTGGCACTTTGTCGTGATAGGTCCAGCAAAGTCAATGCCTACTTTTTCAAAAGCACGACAAGGGGTGATTCGTTCGATGGGTAGATCACCCATCATTTGAGATACAGGCTTCGCCACAAGCTTAAAACAGTCTACGCAGTTGTGTAGTTCTTTTCTGACGGCTGATTTACCATTAGGTATCCAAAACTGCTGACGAATGAGGGATAAGACAAGTTCCTGCCCAGCATGGAAATTGACCCTATGAAAATGTCTAATGATTAGACTTGTAAAGTGATTAATTTTTGGTATGAGCATAGGATGCTTTTGTTCAAATTTAAGAGTTTGTTGGAGACGAAGACGTCCTCCGACACGAAGAATTCCCTCAGAGTCAAGGAATATATTCAAAGACTGAAGTTTGCTAGATTTGGGAAGAGGCTTGTTATATACAGGGTGTTTCATAAATGATGGGAGTAACTTTAAGAGGTGATAGTACACATCAAGACGAGTAATAGTAAATAGGAAACCAAGTGTCCCAAACGTCTTCCGAAGGAGAAAGGAGCCATCAAAGTTTAGGGTCCTAAATTTCAAATGATGATAAAAAACGGGAAAATGGATCGATTCATTTGCGGTTTTCACTAAAATCATTCTTTAAATTAGTATTTTCATTAAAAAAAGTTTTAAAGACAAAGTTAAAAAAATGCCGTTAGAGGGCGCTCTAGACTTTGGAGTACCGAACAACTACCTTTTACCAGTATTTTTTTTATTTTGTTAAATGTTTACAAAAGCTTAGATTTTAACTTGAATTTTGAGCGCAAAATTGAAACCATCGGGAGCGGTTAAGTGGCGCAAATGTAACCGCGTTTAGGGAGGAAAAATTGAAATGCTCGTATGTAATGATCAAAATAAAAAACGATAAAGCAAACTTTAAGAGGCGATAGTACAACACCAAAACAAGTAACATTCATCAAAGAAATCATACTCGTAATTTTAACCCGAAGGTGATAGAGGGCGCTGAAACAGATTTCGTTTTAAGAGACAAAAAGGAAACAAAGAACATTTACGTTATAAAAAAAAGTTTAATTAGAAATGATTACAATATCTGTTCGAAACACTGACCATTAGAGGCGATGCATGCGGTACAACGGCGAAGAAGGGATTCACGAACCCTCTGAAACACGCCAGGAGTATCGCGCACCTCTCCTGCAGCTGCCGAAGTCTGGCGACGAGTTCTTCTGCAGTTTCGATAGGAGTCTCATACATAAGACTCTTCAAGTGTCCCCACAAAAAGAAATCCAGGCATGAAAGATCGGGCGATCGCGCTGGCCAAGGGACAGGACCACTTCGCCCAATCCATTGATTTGGAAAGGTTGCGTTTAGATAATTTCGCACCTCTGGCGCAAAATGAGCTGGTGCTCCATCCTGCTGGAACCACATTACTCGCCGGATACGAGGGGAACATTGTTATCATTTCCGGCAGCACCTGTTGCAGAAAGGTAAGATATTTTTTTCCATCCAGGCGTTCTGGCAGAAGATAAGGTCCAAGTAGATGGTCACCAATTATTCCTGCCCAAACATTTATGGAAAATCGTCGCTGATATGCATGTGTAGAAGACGCATGTGGATTTACATCTGCCCATTGGTGGGAATTGTGGGTGTTAAATGTACCGTCACGTGTAAATGTACATTCATCTGTAAAAAGCACAGTTGCACCAAAATCGGGATTTAGGGTGTGCTTCTGCAGATACCAGCGAGCAAAATCCATTCGACGAGGAAATCCCTTTCAGTCAGTTCCTGGACTCGTTGGACATGAAAAGGATGCATACTTTCATCCTTTAGTATCGCCATGTCGTGGAGGGTGATACTTCAATTTGACTAGCCACTGCTCGCGTGCTTGTATTTGGATGATCAGTCACCATATCCAGAATTTTTTCTTCCACGGCTACCGTTCTGTTAGACTTCGCACAGCCTGCATTTGAACGTGCACCAAAAAGGATCCTGTCTCACACAACTGTCTGTGCAAGCGCACAAATGTTTTATCATTGGGCAACCGCTGTTGGGAACTTTTTTCCGTATAATCGTCGCGCTCTGCACTATTCCATTTGCAGTTCCGTAGATGAAGTGCATATCAGCCTTTTCTTGATTAGTGAAGGGCAACATCTTTCGTTACGTTTGTTCCGTGATTTACACTTGCACACTCGGGTCAATGGCTTTTATCTTAATAACAATTTGCATATGCGTTCTTCTTCTTCCCATATCACAATTTCATGTTCTTCTTCCAGAATCTTGCAGCTAAAACGCTTGCATGGATAAAATTTGAAGATGCTCTAGCACGTTTGCGTTTGAATTCAAATCATGCATTTTCTAATCGAAGTTGATTGTTTTTATGTTGTACTATCGCTCTTAAAGTTTGCTTTATCGTTTTTTATTTTGATCATTACATACGAGCATTTCAATTTTTCTCCTAACGCGTTACATTTGCGCCACTTAACCGTCCCGATGGTTTCAATTTTGCGCTCAAAATTCAAGTTAAAATCTAAGCTTTTGTAACATTTAACAAAATAAAAAATACTGGTAAAAGGTAGTTGTTCGGTACTCCAAGTCTAGAGCGCCCTCTAACGGCATTTTTTTTAACTTTGTCTTTAAAACTTTTTTTAATGAAAATACTAATTTAAAGAATGATTTTAGTGAAAACCGCAAATGAATCGATCCATTTTCCCGTTTTTTATCATCATTTGAAATTTAGGACCCTAAACTTTGATGGCTCCTTTCTCTTCGGAAGACGTTTGGGACACTTGGTTTCCTATTTACTATTATCGTCTTGATGTGTACTATCACCTCTTAAAGTTACTCCCATCATTTATGAAA
>BMAO01030391.1:0-48535 GCA_019973975.1 Trichonephila clavata
AACAATATTTTGCTTATATAAAGCAAGAGAGTTCTTCAGAGGACCTGAACTAGGATTTTTGAAAAAATTCTCATTATTTTCTGAATAGGTACCAATTGAGATAATTATATGTGTTTTTTTCTTAAAATTTTGTAACTCTGTGGTATTTAAAGATGGATAAATCCACGTCTAAGATATATATTTCAAAAATCCTAGTTCAGACACTGTACAGAGAACTGAGCTATATATAGGCGAAATATTATTATAATAGAAGCATTTTCCATAAAGGGAGAGTGTTTTGAAAATAGGTAATTCTATGTTCATCTTTTGCCTAAATATTGTATTGAAATATTTTTTTTACTATAATAATATTCTTAAGACATTTTTATATATTTTTCTAATCTAAGTGACACTAAATATCATAAAAAATTATCCATTTATACGCTTTTGAAAAGCAACAGTTTCGAATGTAGTTGCTTATGAAAACCCAAATTCAGAGTTAATAATTCTCATAAAACCATAAACTTTTCTACATTTTAGGGGGGGGGGGATCAATTACAATAGGCAATCGTCAAATTTTTATACAACATAATACTTAATAATATACCACAAAACACACGAAAGCAACATTTTTATACTTTATACGATGAAATGATTCTCCCAACAATTCAAAGTATTTTCTAAGCCGATTGCCTTACCCATAACGCTATGCATCCACTGGCCGTTATCAAAACACAAGAATCTCTACGAGTGCGTGTGTTGTAAATGAACTCGTTTATCATAACACCATCTTAACCCATTACATCAACGACCCCATAATGGCCAATTTCTGCAGTTTCGTGTGTTTAAACAGGGAGTGGAATCCGCGAAACGATGCGCAATTAATGGATTGTAAAGGAATGGTAAATACCACAATAATATTGAAGCAGACCTTACAAAAATTTTTAGCATGTGTTGTTTATAAACTTTCAATCGAAATCAACCACAGTTGCCAAATTTCAAAGATAATTAATTTAGATCCTTCTTAAATTAATTTTCTATTATAACTATAATAAATGTAAGCTTTGGTCATGATGAAATGGAATTAAAATCAACCTGGAGATAACATATCCTGATTTGCAAATTAGTCCTCTCAAAGATTTTGAGGTTTTGAAAAATATAAGGGTTCCTACGATTTACACATTTTTTTTTTAATTTAAGGATTTTCATACTTTTTTTTGGTTATATTATATGTGTATGTATGACGTAAAACAGATTTTGTGCTCAAAATTTCATAAAAAGTTAACCATTTAATTTTTAAGGGAAACTTATAAAGTGATTTTAAAATGCTGCTCCTCCTATAAAAATTGACGAACATGTATGAAATTCGATTTACAAGTACGTCAAACTATGTATAACGAAACTTGGTATGGGTTTTGCAATAACATAATTGGTTATCGTACAATATTTCTTTTTATGAATGCTTATTGAAAATTCCTTAAAAAATGTGTAAATTCTAAATTCAACTATTTTTTAAAAAATTTAAGTATTGCTTTGAATGAAAAATGTAAGCCAACTTTAATTCCATGTACTACTAGCAACAAGTGAAAAAAATGTCCAAGTATAAGGCGCAATAGAAAAAAAAACTTTAGCATCTAAAATGAAGACAAACCAGCTATTTTATTTTTTTGATGTAAGTCAATTTAAAATTTTAATTTTCCATTGGGATGTGAATAAAAACGAACATAAAAGTTATCGCAGCTCTCTGCTTTTTAAACTCAAAGCTTTCAAATTTTGTGAGTTGGTAGAAAAGTATATAAAAAATAATTTGGGCTAAAAAAATTACATTTGACTTTTTGACCGATTTTTGTCGATTGAATCGTATAGTGTCCCCTTAAATCGCTAAAAAATAAATTAAGGGAAAATAGAACAATGTATTCCTAACTCTATCCCGAAAATATTTAGGAAGTAAAATTTGTTAAATTGGAGTTAATTAATAAAAATGTTTATGCTCAGCTAATTAAAAAATTTTTTCCTTATTACATATCTTACAAAATCTAACGTATGGGACGATGTATTATAGAAATGGGAACTAAATGAAATTTTTTAGCAAAACTATCATTAATAATTACAGTTCAAAAATCGAAAATTATTCCCATCACCTCAAGCTATTGGCAATAAAAAATCATTATTCTTAGACAAATTTATGTACATTGGAAATGTAAGAGAAAACTCTAAGTGACGATGGTCATCATCTGGTTACATAAAGTTTGTATTATAAATAAATGCCCTCCCTTCAAATATTTACATTAGATATCTGTCTCTGTGTCTGTATCATGTCTAAATTTTTAGCGAGTTACTACAATGGCTTACGAGTATGTATTACAATGATTTACGAGTATGTACTACAACTTTCCAAATTTCTACTTCATATGACCTGGCGTTTTTGAAACGTGTTGGCTTAGAATTGTAGTAACTAGCGTAAATCGAAGCAAAAGTATGTATGTAGTAGTGTTTCATTTCCCTAAAATCAGGTTTTTTTAGAATCTTTATGCAGCGAGTAGATTCTACAGATTTTTTTTGATTATTAAAACTAATGTAGATCTTTTTATCTCTGATAACCAAATGTAGAATACATCCAACTACGAATAATGAACATTCAGATATAAGACATTGCTCCCAAGTACTTTAACACAATTTTGGTTAAGAAACTATTACCGCAAAAAATACGTCCACAGATAAGTATATAAATTTTTACTCGTTTAAAATTCCTTTGTTAAATAAAAATAATCTAAAGGCAAATTTATAATAATTTTTCAAGGTCAGAAAATGTATGAGTATTTAAGCATTAATTCATGATGCTGTTTGCCGTATATATGTGGTTCCTAAACAAGAACCCTGAAATTTTTAGAAACATTATTAACACATTAGACACATCAAAACATTAAACTTATAAATACGTACAATGATTCACGAGAGTAAATTACATACAAGATTAAAAATTCAAAATACAAATTATAGAAATTTTTGCTCTCAAAAAGGATTTGGTGTAAACAAAAATGGATAGCATAATTCTAACGTAATCAAAATGCGAAGATACCTTCATTTTAAAAAGTGTTACGCATTTTGGTTATATTCCTAAAGATTATGCCTTAAAAATATGTAATAATTTCTATTAAAAATATAAATCTATCCTACTCAAAATATCTTTTTCTTTATACACAGACAAACATAAAAAAAAAATTTGCTGTAACTCTGAAGAAAAATTAAGATGTCAAAACTGTGGAAAAATATTTTTTAATTTCCAAGTTATCAAATCGATCTCCCCCATAAAATGCGTTCTACTCAAAGCAGACAGCTCTTGTTCTGGGCGGGATTTAAACAACTCTAGGTTTTAGCTCGTGCCATGATTTTAAATCAATTTGTAGACCTGCCTACTCCTACATAATGGCTTTGTGATGGTAAAATCAATACACATATATGGCAAAAGTGTTGAAGAATTATGTGGAAAAGTTTTCCTTTTTTTTACTGGTCACTTTATATCTAAAGAGAAGCCTGAAAACATGGTTGCAAGAATTCTGAAAGAATGTGCTGATGCCTCTCTCTTGGTTTAAAAAATATAGGTTTCAATTTTGTGAAAGTATGCGGTCCCACTTTTTTACATTACTTTATGTGTAGAGATTTTTAAGCTCTGATGCATTTTGCAAGCAAGAAGCTACCAGTTTATTTTGTTACTGTGGTTCTAAAAAATAACATCTACAGAGTTCCAAAATATTAAGTAATTAATCGAAGAAAGTTTGTATTTGAATATTCCAAAATTATAAAAGCTACCAACATAGCATTGGTTTAAAACAGTGGTATTTAAACTGTGTTCCACAGAACTCTGGGGTTTCATAAGGCATACCCAATGTTTCCACGAGTGACAATAAAAAAAATCAAACAAACTTACAAATATGTATGCAAAATTACTGTTTCTATGAAGCTCGTTCTCTATGAAGTTTGTATAGTTATAAACGTATCTAAAACTCATCCTATTCATTAAAACAGAAAATTTTATTTATATATATAACAACTTTATTTTTCAATAATTTTTTACTTTTATTTTAATATAATACAAAAATATTAAAATGTTTTATCTTTACTTATATACTTCCTACAAGATTGTGACTGTTCTATTGTTTACTATCTTGGGTTTCAAGATTACATTAATTGTATACTCCTTAATTAACACCGTGCCTTGCATAACTAATTAGTTTCCTAATGAAAAATGCCCCATTTTGGAATTATGGAAAAAAACACCTATAATGAAGAAAAGTAAACAGTTTTTCAACAGATGCAATGCTAAAATCTAAATTTAAGCAAGAAAAGCTCCTGGGTTTATGTTGCAAATTCTCTCAGGAAAAATATACAGTATTTCTCACGCAGCTATAAACATTTTAATTAGTATCAGAAGATTGTGTTTAAGTGAAATATATTGTCAACGTGAGTGGCTACAAAAACAAAGTATAAAAACAAATCAAACGCAAAATGTTAAATGCGACTGCAAATAATTTCAATTAACACGGGCCTCGACAATTTGTATGAAAGAAAGCAAGCAAATATCTTACTTACTAAACGTTATGCACTGGTATAGGTGACACTAGGATCCCAAATTAAAATTATTGTGTAAATTATATTAAAAAATTAGATTATAATTTTTTTAGTAATAAATACAATATTTTTCTTAATTGCCATTACATAAAGTACCTATATCATGTTCATCTACTTTAAATATCATTTTGAGGTACATCCTTCTAAGTATGTATGTGGAGTGGGGTTCCACGAAAACACTTTCTAATTATAGGGGTTCCACCAAAACTCCTTCAAGTTCTAGAGATTCCGTGAGTTGAAAACGTTCGAAGACCACTGTTTTAAAATAAATGGAGCATTTTTTTTAATATTATGTAAAATCATTTACAATTTTTTATATATAATCTCATTTTTCTATACTCTTGTATTAGTCAAGAACTCATATTGTAAGTTATATTTCATAATTAAAAAAAAACAAGTAGAAAAGTGTTTAAAATTTCTCATTGCCTACATCCTCTACAAAAAGATGTTGCCACTCATTTTTACATATATATAGATCTCTTTTTGACAAAAGAGATGTTATTAAAAATTAAGGAGTCTATTTAAAACTAAAATTAAGCGATTTTCTCTCCAACAGCACTTTTCATTTTTTAAAAGAAATATGAAGAAAATCTGAGAACTTAAGCAACACTAATAAATACTTTAAGAATATTATTCACCTTTTTAACACTAACAATGGTTTCAAATTACAATGCACGTCAACCACAGTAGGCTTTACAATTCTAGAGGAATATTAAAATAACCATAACCTTATAATATATATTAATATTAATGACTAGTGCAGGTTTTATTAAATTTGTTTTGAAGAATCGGGAGTTTAAAGCCTCATATGCTTTTTTTCCGCGAATTGAGCTTTTGAGTAAAGCTAAATATGGGACTTATAGAGCAATACAATATTTATGCCAAGCAATTGTCAATTGCACTAGTGTAACATTTATATAAAAACGGGGTTTTATATCACGTGGTATGATACTGCATATCGGTTACATGGTGAATGTAGTCACATGTTTTTCGCAGCTATCAAAGGCTGATATCAGTTTCAAACTTATCATGATACTTGTAAATCTCAAATTTAATTTTAAATGTAATGTTTAGATACTTAATGTATTCACTTCACTTATGGGCGAAGTACTGAGTCCTTTAGAAAGTTATTTGATGGGAATAGCCCACAATGCAATAGGGCTCATATGTCATTCTCTCTATTCGCTTTTACTGTTATAACTCTGACGAATATTTTTCTTCGCTGAATTTTAAAATAGTTAATCCCCAACCCTCCAAACAATAATTTCCGATATCCTTGACTGAATGTTGCTTACTTCAATTCTACTGGGATACACAATAATGAACTAAAATCCCAGCCGTATTTTCAAGTATTGTGATACATTACTCTATGAACGAAAAACCTTGGACTATTTCTAAGGTTCTAAGTCTTTAAAATTTAGAAGACGTTTATTTATTTTTAGTCAGAAACAAATATTGTAGAAGAACAAGCAGTATTAAGTGTTTTAAATAATCAACAAAAATAGCATTGTAATACTTTAAATTATTCAAAACTTTTACAGTTAAATTTTTTTAAATAACTGTATCAACTTTTAAAAAAGAGCCTCGTGAGTTACTTTGGCACAACATTTCTCAAAAGAAAATATTTTTCGCCCAGGCGCGAGAGCCACAGAGTCACCAGAGGCTCACGAAATCATTAATTCTGGGAAAACTGTTTGTTTGTTACTGATGAACCTGACAGTATACTGCTATATAACAGTCTTCATGAGAACTAAAATATATTTGTCGCATATCTTCATCTTTTTCGGAAATGACAAACGTTTTTATACAATCTTAAGGTACTTGTTTTGATTGAGTTCTCCGCGCCACCACTTTTGTTTCAAAATATTTTCTAAGAACATTCAACACATTTTTCCCCCGTAAAAAAAACTTAGTGGTTTTATTGCTGTGTTGTACGACTTACTATGGGCTATGTAAATGAGCAGAATAAAAAGAAAGAAATAGGTTTCTGTGTTCCTTATTAAAAGAATTTGAAATTGCTGAAGCAAGGGAAAATAATGCATACCATCTTCTGCTGAAATAATGCAGATTAACCATGATAGCGAAAGTAAATTTGAGAAAAGTGATGAACATGGTAGTTTGAGTTCAAAGAAAAATTTTCAAATGCTAACTAAAGAACTCCATCAAGAAAAATATGAAGCCATAAGTGTAGTACGTTTCGCTCTATTAAAAAGACAAAAGTAAGAAAAGTTCAGCATGATATTTGTCGACCATCAAAGGACAGTAAAACTACAATAACGTGAACAAAATATGACAGGTTTGCCCGAAAATAACCTTCCTGTAATGTTAGCAAAAAATGCCTGGGATTTCTGTAATTTATTATAATCACTCACATTTGGAACTCCCTTGGTTCAGTTTGATATTTTTTCTCAAATTATCAAAGAAAAATTTTCAAGTCCTTAAAAGTAGGTAAGTATACTTTCTCTTAGTTAAATTATTCACTGGAATAACGGTTTTTTTCATGTACAATAAAAATAATTATAAAAATGGATTGGGGTGACTCAGTCACCCCGCGTAACGATTAATGTTAGTATTGTGTGTGCGCCTGCACCGGGATTGCTCCAGGATACTTGAAATCATTGATTGCAAATAAGTACCAAAACTACCATTTTTAAATCATCATGTAAATATTTTTGTGAAGAGCATCACAAATATAAATAGTATTAATTTATTTATTTTTCTTTCAGCAAAAAAATAAAAGGTACAAAATTACATATGTCGTTGGAAAAAGGCCAATATAACAAAAATCCACAAGGATTAAAAATACTCAACATAAATTTTGCTTCTTGATAATTATTCGAAAACATGTACCAGATTTAATTTTATGTAAAAAACGACATATGGCAAGGCTTTTATAGATCCGATAAATATTGTTAGAACATTATAAAAGAAAGAAAGTATGTGATAGCAGAAATAAAAAATTTTACGAGACAAAGTTTTCTTCATTTAATTATAAAAGTAATACCAGGGTATTAAGCAGATTGCATATATGAACAATGAATTTTATTCCAAAGGAATTTTTGAGTGTTCCGAAATTTACAGCTCAAGAACAAAATTTGGTTTTAAAAAGTCAACTCAGACTTCTCATTTAAAAAAAACCACTTAACTATATTAAATTTTAAATCAATATACAACAAAAAGAGTTCCTATTAGAATATATTTCCGTAAAATCTGACGTTGAATTTTAAAATCTTTTTTTTTAGATAGAGATATGCAGTTTAAAATTTTTTATAGATATACTGTATCTATATAAACCAATATAAATATATAAATATTTTATCTCTAATCTTTAAATACATTGAACGAAAATTTGAAATTTGGAAGATGTGCAACAGATACATTTACAAAAAAATTCAATTTAAGTTTATTTTATGTAGATTAGAAGTTTTCAAATTTTTTTATCAATACTTAGATTTAAAGAGTTTTTGGGAAATAAATTATTAATTTCTACAAATATGCTTGCAAAATTTTAGAGATAAAAATGCAGACTATAATTTATGGCATTTAGTATGATGTTTATTTTATTACTATTTATATATCTTTAATGTTTAAACTTTGTATTGAAAGCCATTAATACAGGCTATACTGGTAAGCGGTATCAAAAACTGAATTAATTTTACTAATATGGGTATTTGCTACAATATGGTATAAAGGTCGAAGATAATACGATGGACAATAGATACATATAGATGTTTTAAATAAGGTGTAGTAATAAATCATGACGCAGGCTCTCAGACTATCTCAGAAACAAGAAAAACCTAGAACTACTTCTTTATAAATACAACCAAACAATTGTTTTTCGTTGGATCTCTTCACTTATGGGTATCAACGGGAACGAAAATGCAGACTTACTAACGAAAATAGGAACACTCCAGCCACAAGACAACAAACTACTTTCTCCAGAGTCACTTAAAAAATGCACTTTTGAAAAATTAGTAGAATTCTCTCAAATCTGACTCGGCAGCAAAATCAATAGGCAAAACCTGGGCTAACATTCAAGACATTTGGAAATTTTTTATCAAAAACCTCGTAAAGAGACTGTGACAAACTTCAGACTGCAAACCTGTCATGATTGCATGACATGTCATCTTAGTAAAATAGGCATCCTTCCATCTAATGCCAGAATTTTCATGCACAACTAATAAAGACTACATTTCTTATGTTTGAATTCTAGTTGCTTAAACTTTTAAATTGTACTTTTGTTCAAACGTTAATTTTTCCTGATTATTACTTTAAATGTTTACTTGTTTTATTATTTATCATTTAGTTTTTGTATCTATGCCATTATTTATATGTCTGTACAAATAATCTTACTATCTAATATGGGGTGTTTTCAATTAGGTACAAAAATCCATTCTAATAAAAAGGTGTTTGTGTGTGCTCACGTATGATATAGCACGAAAAAAGACTCGAGAATTTGGCAAGTTGAGATGGTTTGTACCCTCGCAAAGATTTTTTCAAATTTCCCCTCCGATTATTAAAGGCAATTTTTAAGTGATTTTCCGCAGCATAGGATGTATGTCGTCTCGATGTCTATCTTTGAATGTGATACATTATTACAAAGTAAAAAAAAGATCTTGCCGTTTGCGCGTTTCCATTGAAAGAAGTGAAAATAAGTATGCAAATTTGTGTATGACGTGATTGAGCAACCGTCAGTCGAGAGTAGGAATATCAGTTGTTATAAACGTAGGTCCACTGCTCACATTCATCCATCGTAACTCGTACAGTAGCGAAGCGAAATGGAAGTATCGAAGGAGCTCGTTCGGGGTTGTTTACTTTACGACTTCAAATTAGACTTATTAGCCGCTGCATCAATTCACCGAATATGTCAAGTGTTTGGGGATAGTGCTGTCAATGAACGTACGGCAAGGCATTGGTTACAAAAATTGAGTCTGGAGATTTGTCCCTCTGTGATAAAACTCGAACAGGATGACCACAGTTTTTGGATGACAAAGCCCTGCAGGCGGCCATTGAGGAGGACAGAAGTCAAACGTGTGGTGAACTTGCCAGGCAATTCAACACTTCCAGTGATACGGTTAGACTTCATCTGCACCGCTTAGGTAAGACGTACAGGCTGAGCAAGTGGGTCCATCACACGCTGTTGGAAGTCCATAAGCAACAATGAGTGGCAGCCTGTTGATCGTTACTTTTTCGCCGCCGTAGCGCATCCATATTCAATCGGGTGCTAACCAGTGACGAGAAGCAGGTCCTGTATGACACACCCAAGTGTTTCAAACACTGGTTGCCACCCCAGTATACTGTCCCGCACAGCGCAAGACCACCTATGCACCCACGCAAGATTATGCTTTGTGTCTGGTGGACCTCGTCAAGTGTTTCACTATGAGTTGCTCCCGACGGGCCAAACGGTCACTGTGAATCTGTATTCGTAGCAATTGGAACGTGTACAACAGGCATTGCACCAGAAGAAGCTAACACTGGTTAATAGAAAGGTTGTACTGTTATTGCATGATAACGCGAGGGCCACATGTCGCGTGGGTGGCCAGGAATACGATACAGCGACTTGGTTGGGAAACGTTGTGCCATCCATTTCATTCACCTGACCTTGCATCAACAGATTACCTCATTTTCCTACCTCTGGACAATCATCATCGTGGTAAATTCTTCACCAATGAAGCAGACGAGCGCCAAGCTCTCACTGACTTCTTTGCGTCCTACACCCCCAAGTTTTACCGCAAGGGGATTGAACAACTGGAGACACGTTGGCAGAAGGTGCTGGATGCCGATGGGGATTACTTTGAGGACTAACAATAGGCTACGCTGTTTGTATGTCATGTTCTTTTGGGTCATTAAAAACGGAAAGAACTTTTTTGTTTACCTTGTATTTAATTTGTTTTTTAGATAATTACATATTTACATTATTATTACATAAATGTATCATTATATTTATTTATTTTGTGTTGATTAACTTAAATTGTTTTCTGAATAAATCATAAAAATAATTTCAACATGAAAATCTAAACATCTTTTAAAAAAGTCTTTGGAATAATAAAAATCTTTCAATACTTTCATTTTAGTTTTGGCAACACGATGTGTGTTTATACTTCTTCATTTGAACTGTAAATGTGGTTAGATTAATTAAGAATATTTTATCTTTTTCACGAATTCTAAACTACATTTTGATTTAATTTATGTTATTCAGAAAGCATTTTAAATTCACTCCGCGAATGGTGATTTATTACTCTTACTTGATAAACTTATGAAGACTAGAAAGAGAATGTGATTGTAAAAAGATAGACTAAAAGTCAAACTTTTGATGCACCTTTTTTTGTCAAAGGATAAGTTGCGAGTAAAATGTATTCGACTTCAATTGTGAAATTATTGACAATTCTTAAGTATTGGAGAGAGCATAAGATAAAAGACTATTTTTCAGAACTATTGAAGGACGACAACACATTCAATTTCAGTTACAGACATTCAGTTCAATTCTCAACCCAATTAATATATTGAACTCAATAATATGTTAGCCCACCTTTAAATGCTTCAACTGATATACATATGCGACATACAGGAGAGTGAAACATTCGAAACGTGATTTACAAAGGGGTATATGACAACTGGCAGGGGGTCCACGTCAGAGAAAAAATTTTGGGGGGGGGGGTCCATGTAAGGTGTAAAGGAGGGGTCTACGATAGTGACTCAGTAGTTATAAACAAGATCATGACATTGAGTTTTAAAAGAAAATTTAATCAAGTGAAAACCAGATATACCTATTAACAGATTTATTTACTAAATTTAATGAAGTTAATTTGCAGTTACAAGACCATCATTTTGGTATTTCTTGCCATACTTAAGCTATGGAGAGTATAATTTTGGACGTCCCTAATTTTTCTAGTTTCTCAATTTGCCACAAACAATCTCCAGGAAAAGGCACGTGTTAACCTACGTTCAACAATTAAATGTCCTTTATTCAGACTTTGAACCTAGGTCTTAGAATGTTTTGACTATATATATGGTAACACCACAGTATGGAAATTATTAATATAGTCCCATTGACAGAAAAAAAATAAATGACATATTACAAGAGGAACTAATCAGAATAGGCACTAAGAAGATCTTAAAGTAAAATTTAGAAACGGATATCAGCAATATTAGAAACACCAGAATGGATGAAGTACCAGGTTCATTATCTCCCATTAAAAGCATTTTTTTGTTGTTCAGTTACTTTATGTAATAGTTATTTTAAGTATTAATTAAGTTTTTTTATTTAATTAATTAATATGTGTGTATCTTAGGTTTTAAACACTATACTTCTAGACAGAAATTTAAATGTTTTAAAGTAAGTATAGCCCTATACCAGCTGTCAAAAGATATTTAAATTGACAAACTTTTAAAAATCCATTATTAGGTAAGTAGGGGGTCTATTCAAAACCGAAAAACATGACAAAGGGTCCATGAGACAAAAAAGTTTGGTAACCTCTGCATTAGAAGAATACGAAACGAGACGAGACGAAACAAGTAGCTAGGGATTGCAATATCAGACTAAAAGTTCAATACCGGTATTCGGTATTTTTTAGGTCTTAATACCGGTTTTAATACTGGTAGTAGAAATTTTAGAAAAAGAAAGGAAACACAAGTGTTTCTTTGTTTTATTTGCCAATTTTATTAGAGAGTGTAAATATCACAAAAAATAATGTGTAACTTATAAATTATAACAGTATATAAATTGTCACAAAAAAGTAAATGAACATCTTATTTATTTAAATCACAAAAAAAGTATAAATATATCACTATTCAGTCAATAGTCCGTGGTTTTCATCATATAAATAATGAAACCAAACCAAAGCATTATTAACTTATTTTTTATATTCCTTAAAGTTGTTCCTATTCATTTTAATGGGTTATTGTTTATGTGTATATATGCAATAAATCTGAAAAATATCTTGAAATCTAAAGTATGATATGCAAATTAATTAATTTTTCAAGAATAACAAACTCCCCAATTTGAAAAATATCGAAATATTATGCACTTTCTTCACAACTGTAACTTTGTTTTGACAAATACGAATATCAGGCTACGAGAATCCTGTGCATGTTCAGTATCGCTATGAGCTGCAATATTATAGTTTTGGTCCACCTGCTTGGTCGATTCACATATTTTATCACTTCTCTTGATTGAACGATGCGACTTTATATTCATATTCTAATTAATTTCGTCCGTTAGGAAGACATAACAACAAAAACGAAGACATAACAACAAAAACGTATACTATTTTGATTTTGCTATGTTGGTGATCCCCGAACATATACCGGAGACAGTTTAAAAATTTCTAGTAAATACCGAAAAAACGGTTTTTAAAGTGAATGCAGGTATTACAAAATTGTATAAATGGCTCAAAATACCGGTATTGCAATCCCTACATGTAGCTAAAACAATGTAGCTACAGCAATAGAACTTATTTACCGTGGCATTATTCTATGAAATGACGTTATTCTATCAAGTAGTATTTTTATAACTTTTCCGTATTGTTATGAATTGAATAACTTTCAACGCATCTTAAAACATAGCTTAACGTAATGAGAAAGTATATTCCATATTTTTCTGGGGACCAGAGAAATTTTCTTGCGGACTACCACTTTGGGATCTCTGATCTAGAAAGCCGATTGTGCAACGCTGTGAAGCTTGTTTATAACGAACGCTTTTCCAACTACTGTAAATAATCTGTTATAATTTTTATTTGTGTATATACGTCAATATGTCTTCATGTAGACATTTGTTCGCCCTTTGTCCATTCATATGTCTGTTATTATTCAAACAATTAGAGTCGATGGCTGCTTTTCACCCACGCAAATTTGCAGCAATATGACAGACAAGTAAAGATATCAAAAGCATGACAAGATCAGCGTGCATAATTATCGATATTCTATTATTGGTATTAAATTTTTGTTCAAAGACGCACACAGAAAATAATATTAAAATCATCAAAATTTGAGAACGTTGAAACTACAAGAAATTGAATGTAGTATCAAAATCCTCCAACTGAATTTTAAAATCTTTATAAATATATTGTTTAACTAACAACCATTACCAGAACAAACAATTTATTTCAGAGACAAGCGATTAATAAACGAAGTACAGTTAAGCCAAGATAATTTTAACAGGAAATCAATTGATTCAGAAAATCAATTGATTCAGAAAAAATACAAAATAAAGTTTCGATAAACGTCACAAACAAACATAAGATTACGAGAATGAAAAACATATTTCCTCACCGTTCTTTTTTATATATATTAAGAAAGAAGTAATATCAGATCTCTTCGAACAAATCTCCAATACCTCATGAATTCGATAAAGTGGAATATCGAAATGGTGTTAAATGCAAACGTTGGACGAGAAGTGGAAAGTAGTGGCACTAATAACATTTTGGTGGCCCAATAAATGAGCTGAAGAATTTACCATCAGCGAGAAAGGATGAAGTCTTATTATTTTAAGGAAGATGAAGAACTCCGATTACTTATGATATTTTTTTTTTTTATTCATATGCAGAAATTTTATATTAATATTGTCATTTTCATGTTTATTGCTGGTTATTTTTTATTCCAAGACTCAATTCTCTTATCTCCATAGATATTGTATTACCACTCATTTGCTGATGAATTTAATAAAATTTTATTAAAGTATTCATGCTAATATTACTTGATATAATTATCATGTACATTGCACTTGTAAGATTTAATGCAAATAAGAATTTCTTCAGTTACCTTTGAATATTGATAAATCTTTCCTGCTTTTACAGAAAACTTGCATCAATTCGAAAATTTGTGAATTAAATTTCAAACAAAATGCTTGTCAGTTTCATATAAAGTCCAATATGATTTTACTATCACATAAAATTTTAATTGGAATTAATTGTATTTCGTACAATAAATCATACATATATAATTATATAAAAGTACTTTTAGGAATTCTATGATTATTGGCATGATTATTTGAATTGGTTCAGAAATTATAGATTTTGAAATTGTAATTCAAAGATAGTACAATACTCAAACGAGTACACCCTCAAAAATTATTAGGGGAAAAACCATATCCACAAATTTAAAATTATAATTACATTTTAATAAATTGTTTTAATATATATGCATATAATAACTTGTTTTTGAGAAAATATGAACATGAAAATTGTTTTTGATGCATCGGTTTTTTAAAACCCAATCACTTAAACCCTTTTATCTTCTTTAAAAATAATGAAATGATTATAAGTTATGTTATTAGTTACGTTTACAGATCAGTAACAAACAAATACATTAATTACATTAAAACCCAATAGTTTTTAATGCTGATCACCAAATCATTAGAAATTAGATTACAGCTAGGAATATTACTATGAAATATATTGAAATAAAATAAACTATTTAATGCTTCTATTTGCCTCTATATCAAGAAATCTTTTGATGTAAACGGGCTTCTTCACATGCTGATAAAAATGCAATAACACGTAAAGGTAATAACAATTAAAAGGCTAATTTTAAGTATTGAGCACATACAAACTAAATGCAATTTATTTATGCACTTAACATCTTGATGTTTTAACAATTCTAGACTAAATTCGCGTTTTAAATTTACATGTGAAGTCGTTTTTGAATTCCTATATATATTCTCTCTAAATATATCTCTGTGTGTGTGCTTGTCATTCAGATAATACATCTGATAATACATCTTCCGATTTAAGAAACGCTAAGTATATCTTGAAGAGATAAAGAAAAATATTATTACCATCAAATAATCCTGTAAGAAGGAAAAACTTTTTATAAAGCATTAACCAAAAAATGTTTTTTAAAATGAAACAGTCCCAAATATGGAGGAAATAAGGTTATGGAACAAATAACATCTCAAGTGAATAAAAGTGAACAAGATAAAAAATTCCGTGTCTCAGCCATAACACCAACTAAATTCATATAAAATATTCCAATTTAGTTATCATAAAATTAAGAAAAATTCAATTTTCTGGAGATAATTTTTTTTTTAGTTCTAGTAGTACGTAATTGAAATTGTCAATAATATGATGTGATGTGCTGGAAAATGAATAAATAAAAGTAATTAAGTTTGTAAATCTAACACTTAATATGTCCCCAAGTGATTCGCCCAAATTATAGGTGCTTCTTTTAAATATTTTATTACAGAAGACTATATATTTAATTGCAATTTTATATCGAATGGATTTGAGTATTCAATGACATAAAGGGATATATTTCCCATTTATCACAAAAATGAAGTAAGATAATATTCGATTATTAAATTAAAACACATATACAAGCTTAGTAAAAGAAAATAAACGTAATAAAAGCATATAAAAATGCACAAAATATACGAGAGGATGCAAAATGAAAATAATTTAAACAATTGTTTTTAAACTATCCACTTCCAAGTAAATACACATACAAATTATGCATAAGGGAAATAAATACAACGACAGTTGAAAATCAAAATTGCAAGTTTTAAATTGTTAGTGTGTTTCATAATGTTTTAAAAATCCTTTAAAATAGTTATTTGAAGAATTTTATTTCTGGTTCTCTCTTTTTGAATTAAATTCTTTGGTAGTATTTTTTAAATTCATATTTTTCGTTACAACTTTTCAACATTTTTAATCCCTTTCATTGAACAATATGTTTTGATTCAATAGAATTTCTGGTATTTTTCCATTTTACCGGCGCAAGCGAAAAAGTCGCCAAAATGATACATCTGACGCAAAACTGAATATTCCCGCTGGCATCCTTTTACCATCACATTTTCAAAACAAGTAGTAATCTCTTATAACGTCTTTTCCCTAATACATCAAAAATAGATGCAAAATGAATGAGAACTAGCATGTGCAACCGTTTTTATGTGTTGATTGTGTGTTGGTCGCCAATAAAGCCTGCTTGGCGAGATTTGCGCTGGCGAAATGTGAAAATTCCGAATTTCATTAAAATCTATACAATTAAAGCAATAAAATTTAGTAGTAAAGAAATAAATGTGTAAAAACCCAACATTTTACAAGCATTATTCAGTACATTTGAGTTACCAAACAATTTACTAAAACACAAAAGATTAACTAAACCTTCGCAGCGTTTTAAGATATAAAACAAGCAAACAAAAAAAAAAGATTTTTTAATAAATCTTCGCACCCGTAATGAAATGCATTCTCATTCAATTCAGCAACGTCTGTAAGATTTTATGAATATTCATACCCCACTTCTACGAATCCTTTTTCATGAATATGCAGTCCACTACAAAATTAAGCAACAAAAAAAAGAACAATATCAAAACCGTCGCAAGAGCAAAAACAAAAACAAAAAAATGAAGAAATAAAAGAGGGAAAGTTCCATTTTTATGATATTTTACTTCTCAAGTTAATTCAATTCGCTCGAAGTGGCACGGGAAATGCAAAAATTTTATGGACTGAGAAAAATTCCATAAATCAAGTCACGGATTTTGAATCCATCTTTTTTGAGCCGCTTATCTGTACTTAAGCGAGTTTTATATGCGGGGGTTAACTTAGGCGGTAGTTCGCAGCGGAGGGCCCCCGTTGATAGTAAAAGTGGCACAAAGGTGGAAGTTGTTGAACTTTGAATACTTTACAGGGCAGCTGTCGGTGAAAAATGAAGCTGATGTTTTTGCTGAGGTTGCTAGACATAACAATGGATAGTCTAGTCAGAGTATACTTTAAAATATACATTTGCTATCATAAGATACTTCGAAATTGTAGACATAGAAAATGGTGTGAACCTCTTTTCGTGTCACTTTATTTTGAACTAGCTGAAATGTCAGTTCTTCCCACGGGGTAAGTTTTAAATAAATTATAGTTTTAAAAACAATAAAACACACACTTTTATGGTTAATCGAATTAAAATGTGAAAACGTAATTCTTAATATAAGAATAAAATAATTAACGAGGGTAATATTAGTACTACATTTTAACTCTAACTAAGCATTTCGGAATAGTACTAGTAAGGCATTATTACAATTGATATCGAGCACCCCCCCCCCCCCCCGCTTTTACCACAATGACATTAATTTTCTCCCGTTAATCATTTTATTCTTATATTAAGAATTATGTTTTACATTTCAGTTCAAATAGCCACATGAAACGTGTTTTTTAGTTTTTTTAAAAACTATAATTTATTTTTCATTTTTTAATTTGATCTACAATAACAGCATGGAATTTTTAGCACGTTTTTCACGTAGTGGAACAAAAGCGCTATTAGGACGCAAATTTCGTCTTCGTCCCATATTTTGTCGTACCTTTTTCTCAGCCAATAAGCAACCATTTGATCGCGTTTTTCGGCATTGGGTCGCATTTGTGCCCTAGATGAGTCGAATCGTATTTAAATTTTCCCATAGTTTTGCCGAATTTTGCGAGTTTTATGCCTAGACAAGGAGTTAAGTCACCTTGTCCGGGCTTTTGTAGCTTCTCTAAGAAAATGGCTTTTTTTGTGCTTTTTTATAGTGCTGATACAGATTTGTGTCATTATTTCTTTTCAGCTCAATAGTAGTGCATTTAGAGGAGTGGTACAGTACTACTTTCTGTTAGTAAAAAGTTCATTAGTTGCATTATTGTAAAATACAACATGTGAAAAACGCGCTAAAATTACTTGGCCATGCCAATGATTGATATCTTGTTTAATTCGATCTACAATAAAAGCTTGACATTTTTTAGTATTTTAAACTATAATTTATGTATTGATGAATTAATCATAAATGCGTGATTTTTTAGAATCTGGATAACCCATTTGCATCCTATCAATGCGTCGATACAGCCTAGTTTGCAAAATATAGAATCAGAAAAACGAAGGAAATCTAGAAGAGCTAAGTTTGAAATACACTAGCTAGAAAAGTCTGCGTTCACCCATAACAAATCATACAGCAAAGTCAAAATTTAATAGAAATATAATTTTTTTCTAACAAAGTTTCTCGAATTTGTTTACTACTATTTAAATGTTGAGCATGCAAGAGTTCGTTAATTTTGAATTAAAATTACATAAAATAATGTAAGTTTTCAAGCAAGGCACACGAATAATAGGCAGAAAAAGTCTGCGTTCACTATTTGAATATTCTTGATTACTGGAATTTTATCAATAGGCATTATAGGTTAACAGAGCTTTTGCATTCAGTAATCAAGTTAAATAGCTTAAGAAAGTTGTAACGTAATAATTTTTATGTTTTTATGAGATACGAAGCAATTCAAGGACATGGAAAATAAAAGGAAGAAAATTAGTATCAGTGAGCATAGAATCATTGTGAAAATGTGGAAAGATGGAAAAAGTCATCGGGTATAACCAGATCCGTTGGATGGCAGTATTCATTTATCCAGAGTGTTATTTATAACTTCAAACCTACAAAAGTTTACACATCCAAACCTCGTTCAGGTCGTCCATCTAAACACATAATCAGTGAAAAATGAAGTATGATATCCGCAGTGAAATAAAATACGCATTTGACTGCAACTCAAATAGCAACAGACATTCACAAGGAGTTCAAGGAAAACATTTGAGCGGATACTTCAAGGAAAATCTTGAAAAAGGCCGGATACCGTAGTCGGATGGCTCGCAAATAGTCCTATGTTTCAAAGACCAACGGATAGCTTTTGCAAAAAAGCATATACATAAGCCTCCAGAGTTCTGGAGAACTGATGTAGAGATATTCTCCGAGAGAGCAAATGTTGTATCTTTGGCATAAAATATCGTAAATTGGCATGCAGAAAGCTTTGTACAGCACTTCCAAAAGAGCATTTAGTATTAAGGGTAAAGTACAGTGGTGGTGGAGAAATGGTGTAGGGGATGGCGAGTAATGGTGTTGGCAAGTTGGAGTATATCGAATCAATTATGAACAAATATGATTACATTGATGTCCAAAAAACAATTTTGTGGAAAGTGCCACCAAACTCGGCCTAGAATCATTTTTTCGTTTCCAACACAACAACGATCCTAAGCATACCACTGAGATTGTAAAGCTTTGACTCTTATATAATGTCCAAATCAATTGCACATACCCCGCAGTCACCTTATCTGAATCCTACAGAACACCTATGGGATTTGTTGGAGCCTAGGATTCGTCAACACAATAGATCTAGCAAAGATATGCTGAAAAGATGTCAAATAGATAATGACAAAAGATAAGCACTGAAAAAAACACTAGACTTAATAATTTAATGCAAAAATGACTTCAGGAGGCTCTCCAAAGACGGGTTTATTCCAACCAGCTATTAAATAGCTCCTTATCCTTTTAAATAATTTTTATTCTTACTTGCAGACTTTTTCAACTTGATTTCTGTTAGTATTACTACAAACATGTCCTTATTTTAAAAACTACGAAAGCAAACCGAGTTTACTTTAGATATTTTCAATACTTGAAATGAACTGAACAAAATATAATTTTTAAAAAATTCAAATTCTAGTTTTTAAATTTTTTTGTTGTTGTTTATGTAAAATATAGTACGTTGAACGCAGACCTCTTCTAGCAAGTGTATTTCATGCGGAAAAATGTGTAAAAACAAAGATATTTTTCACTGAAAGAGCTCAGTTTTCTCTCTGACACTTACACCAACGACGGACATAAAAGTACACGTTTTGAATCGTCGAAGAGTTTCTGAGAAATTATTTCATCCGGTGACCTCTGAATCAGTTCTCAGCAGTTTTGATAAAATGAAGCAATGGACGATGTTTCATTCCACAGATCTGGCAAGAGAATTTAGAAGGAAAGACTGTATGTCTTAATGTAGCAATTAGAGCATAATTTTTTTTCACATGCTCGAGTCTCTCTCCCTTTTCAAAAAAAACTGGGCAATTGTTTTATTCTGGTAAGAAATTGCTGACGCTCCCTCCGCTTTTTCACATAATGAACACTTTTTTGTTTGTTGCATCTGTATTAACCCTGAATGTGTTCGCTTCAAGGTTGTTCGCCAAGGTTTTAGTCGCCAAATCTGGAAATGGTATATGGGATTAGTCACCAAATCTGGAAATCGTATTCCTGATGATCCTGATCAGGACAATGGATTAAAATTACGAAATTATTGTATTGTCATCGGTACTTGACAACTGTGAAAAATTTCGAATTATTCTGACCTTTAAAATGGGTAAAAATCGAATTCAAAGATTCTCTTACATACAAGTGAAGCTTATAAAAGCATGCTACAATATAAAAGTCACCTATTATAGCAATTATAATATTTTTAGGGAGGGTTGAACCCTGTGTAAAGTAGTTGCTCTATTGAATAAGAAAATATAAAAAGCCTCTACAGCAGTAACTCTCAACCATTTTTTTTAAATTTTTATTGCGGTATACTTTTAGCCATTTTAAAATTTGGCAGCACACTAACAATAAAATAAGTTTAAAAGAATTTTATTTATCTATAATACGCTTAGATCTATCATGAAAAATTAATTTAAATATACCACGAATACCCTTGGTTTATTTCTATAAAATGGCTGAAATGGTTCGGTTCCGATTTTATTTCTTTTCTCAGAATATAATTAATTATTTTAAACAAATTTGGCGGAACACAAAAGTGATGCGGCACAGTGTTTTAGAATCACTGCTTTGCAGTTAAGCTTATGCAAAGAGGGACGCAAATAAAACAAACTGATATTAGTTTAAAGTCTAAATATATTTAATATACTCTTTAAATGATGTTAGAACTGTGCCCGTCGTTGCTTAAGTATGCATAAGACAAAAAAAAATTTAACAAGAAGTATGTTATTTGTATGTTAACAAAAAGTATGTTGATATTGTTATATAATCCAGAGAGGGGTAATAGTTTTGCACCGATGGCCACTTTTTAGGTACAGAGCATATCTGACGGCTGCACCTTTCTAAAATGATTGCATTTATTAGTTAAATTTGCATCTAAAAAAAACGTAAGCATGCGCCATAAAAATCAATATATATGTTAAATAAAATATTGATAGTACTATGCTAGTTTCATATCATCTATAGTTGCACACATACACAATAAAATAATCATAGTACTATGCTAATTTCATATCATCTGTAGTTCCACACATGCACAATAAAATAAGGATAGTATGCTAATTTCATATCATCTAGAGTTGCACACATACACAATAAAATAAGGATAGTATTAGGGGTCGCATGTAGCTCGGTGGCCTTTTCTGAATGGCCCGGTTATGGCCCATTGCACCAAAAATTCAATTATTTAAGAACAATGTGCTAAGAAATTACTAGAAAATTTTATCAAAGATGCAATCAAATCTATCAATTTGCTTCTTTGAATAGTAGAATGTAAACAAGAGGCTTAGACATGGATGAAAGGAAATCGAAATTATCCCATAATTCAGTAAAAATGCACAAAAGTAAATATTTTGTGTGTGTGTGTGTGTTTGATAGAAGGGCTAATAGCGTATTAAAGTAAAAGCCGAAAATGAGAGTTTTAATATTTTTATCCTTTTTGTTTAGTCCGATGCTGATTTGGTCGTATAGTGTTTTTGACCCATTATCCTCATGTTGCGACCCGCGTGAAGTACCTGTCATATATATATGTGACCCGGCGGGGAAAAGGTTTAGTATACCCCTGATCTAGAGTACAGTAGAATTTATTATAAGCTATAGCAAAAAAGTTTTTAAGAAAACTATTGGGGGCGCAAAATTTTCATAAAAAAAGAGGGAAGAAAATCGGTATGTACCAAATTGTTCTAAGAAAGAATTTTTAAAGCAATAACTAGAATTTCGTTAAAATATTCCCTTACTAGTTAATATCAAGCCCTGGTCTAGAGTTCAATAGAATTTATTATAAACTATAATAAATTTTTTTAAAAATAATACAATGCACAAAGTTTTAATTTAAAAAAGGAAGAAAATCGGTATGTACCAAACTTTTCTAAGAAAGAAAAGAAAAAGGAAGAATTTTTGAAGCAAGAACAAGAAACTAATTTAAAATATTCACTTAATATCAAGCTAAAAACCATTATAATAAATTTTAATGCCTAAGCAATATTTTGGTCAAAATCTGAATTAATCTTGCTAATGGATTTTATTTACTAAAAAAATTTTAAATTGGAAAGGTCATTTCAAATCGAGACTACAAGAATAAGAAAAATAAGACTTCCATTGAATGGAAATCGTTATAAATCCATTATAGAAAACTATCGATAAAAAAAAATCAAAATAAACTTTAAAGTAATTTGCCCTTTACCTCAAAGTGTACATTTTTCTTACTTTTTCTTTATAAATGATAAATCGATATGATTTGAAAAACGTTATTAAATGTTGGTTACAAATTTTTTCTCTACCAAATTCAAAAGTTTTCATTTTAAGCTTTTCTAAATGAATTTTATTCGTAACTAGAATTCCTACTTTATATTATATGCAGCTTTACTTAAATTTCAAAAAAAATATTTCAGAAATTTATGAAGTAATTAAAATATAAAATCCGATTCTATTTTCTAAAAAAACATGAACCAAATTGCACTAAAAATTCTAACTCAAGCTGCGACAAATTACAAAATATAAACTTAATTTATCTATTAAGTTATACAACACAATTTTTCTGTAACATTTTTAATTACCAGTTTTGTTTTTCTTAAAAATGTTTCCGTAGTATTTTTAAAGAAGAAATAACTATTATATATGCTTCTTTATAAAACATAAAATAATTTTACTGAATCAAAATATCTATTAATTCAATAGAATCATTTTCAGTTTTAATAATAATTATTTAATGTTTACAAATAAAAGAAACATTGCTTGAAATTTAGTATGCTTTTAAACATTTAAATATATATAGTTAAGAAGGATTTCTGAAGTTGTAAATATATTATATTAAACCTGTTTAATTAAATCTGAATTTTAACAGTTAATTTCTACTAGGTATTTATTATTTGATTACACTTAATTCTTTAGTTATATTTTTATTCTTATTGAAGCAAAAGTTAAAAATAGCACTCTAAAAATGAAACTAATAGAATTAATTCTTTAAATTACTAGTTCTCTTTTTTGCTGTTCGAACGCATGTAAAATAAATATATGTGACTATCAAATATAAGTAAAACAGAATAATATTGCCCAAATCTATTATTAAATTAAACATCTTAAAACTGAGTCAGTAAGAATTAATCTTGTTTTTTTAACAAAAGCAATTTATTAGCAGAAATTGCTTTTCTGCTTCTTTTCTTCTACATTCAGTTAGGATGCCAAAGAATTTGTTTCTTAGTATAATAATAAAATAAATAAAAACGAACAGATACAGTTAGTAATTTCACCAACATTTTCAATTATTAAATTATATATTTACTCATATTAATGATTATATACGTAGGTGTATAAAGAATTGAATAAATATTTATTTCATTTCAACCTTCTATAATTATGCACATATACTTTGGATACTTATTAAGCGTTATCCGCGTTAACTTGAATTTTAGCCGTGATAACTGGATTTCTTTTGGATTGCATTAATATTTTGTAAAAAAATTTACTTTGGATATTTTCAGGCACGTACATTTGAAATAGAAAAATTTTGGAAATAGTTAAACTTTATATAAAAAAAATAATTCACTGAATTTAAATAAAAAATTTAGTGGTAATTAAAAAAGGAAGGAATGAAAAATTAAAAGGAAAATCAATAATAAAATAACCTATTATTCGTAGAACTGTGTTTTGATATATAATCTGAAATAAAAGGAAATATTGTTTTAAGGGATCTACACAAATTAGAATATAAATTATGAATGTTGTACTATACATAATAACAATGAAATAAGCTCAAAATAATAAAGAAAGAAAAGACATAACATTAAATTTTATGTAATTATTTTATAAATATAAGAAACCATATTACTTGTTTAATTGGCATAGCTCAGGGCAAAAAGAAAAAAATACAATAAAAATTTACAATTCTAATTTTTTTCTCTTACTTTTAAAAAATGATATTTGTAAAATCATTTATGTGGAATACTGTACAATCACAAATATTTATATCTAATTAATTTTTAATGTAACAATTACATCTTACTGGATATCCTGAAAAGGATGCATATATTAAAATATAATTCCTATATTGCATAAAAAAGGAAAAAAATGGTTCAAATTAAAGGCAGACAAATTTAAATAAATAATAAATTTATAAAAGGTTTTCACAACAATCCTTTTTTACATAGGTATAAGAAAAAGTTCTTTAAAAATTAAAAGCTGTGTAAAATTCGTTAAAAATGTAATTTTATTTTTTTGCACTTAAATCTTAATTACTAATGCTGAAATTTTTTTTATAGAGAGGAATGTTTGCATGAGAAAAGAAATGTATACGTCACAATGCAATTTATTTAACAAAAGTTACAATTTAAATACCTAAAGAAATTATTTAATAATAATAATAATAATAAACTTATTATAATGCTAACTACATTTTCTAATTTATATATTGCTTAATTGAATAAGTAAATTAAAACTGTGTTCTCTGTTTAAAGTTACGTTCTAATAATAGCTTAAAAATAAATTTAAAGTAAATTAGAGTACTGTGTGTATAAGAATATATTGAATTTTTCTTGGGAAAATGTTTTGAAGAGCATACAATAGAGTCACATTACGGTGATGCAGTCTTAATTGCTTCCAAATGTCTCCCATATCTTTAAAGTGTCTGAATCTTAACAAAACTTATTGTATGAAACGAAAGAAATAATGTTATTATAAAAATAATATATTGTGGTTACATTTGCAATTAAAACTAACTACTAGTATAACAAAGGAATTGCAGAAACTACTGTGTTAGAGAAACTGCGGTGATTTTAAACTAATTATGACGACATACTTAAAACTTTGAACATAAAGAAATTATTTATAGCTATTTAAATAGCTACTTATCGAAAATGTAGCAAAGAATTTATTTTATTTATATATATATGTGTGTGTGTGTAATATTCGTTTCAAACGGAAAAAAGTATATTTAGTTTGAGAAGAGCATATGAATTTTACGAAACACATTTTCGAGAATACTACCAATATTCCATCTATGTGCCATAAACAAATTATCAGAAATATTTGCCCTGTTAATTGAACAAAGACCAAAAAAATATTTAATTATTGCCGAAATTAATTGGATATTCACACATTCGGTAAATTATATCACGATTAAAAATTTACTTAAATCATTAACAGTAAATTTATTCAGATTTTTTTTACACTTTCTTATAAAACAACACTGTTGCTAAAATACATTTTTCGAATATGACCTTAATGGATCTAAAACGCATACAATTTGGATTTATTTCATACACTCTGTATAGTATGACATAGTATTACATTTATTAATGATTAAACATAAAAATAGTTATTTGTATAAACTGTTAATATTTATTTTTGAATAACTACATAAATTGAGATAACTCATTTAACTAATTCATTATTTCTTTTCATTTAAATTTGAGAGTGAGGGGATATAAATAAATTAAAAAGAATAAATAAAAGAATGAATAAATAAAAAAAAAATTCAAATCTTTTCTTTGAGATTAGAATTTAAATTTTAAGAAGTCTTAAATAACTATTTAACTATAACTATCAATCGATATATATATATACGAATATATATATATATATATATATATATATAATTTCCCAGAAATGTATTATTTTTACATAATTTTTATATCCCTATTATTATTTATGATCCAAAAATAAATAAAAATCATAATATTTAAATAATACTGTAGAAGAGTACGGTTTTATATTGCTATTAATTGGCTTACTCGTTATGTTCCCAGGGGATTCTTTAAAATAAAATCATCACACATTATCCCCAGCTAAGATACAAAGATTTTTTTAATAAAGGGTCCACGACAGAGAGTTTTTATTAACGTCACTATATACACCAACTGTACTTTAGGGAATGAAACCTTGACTCTTTGAACCATGGCCAAATGAAGATGATGACGTATGAGCTTTCATACCCCCTCCAAACTTCCACACCATGCTTACGGGGGGACTCTTTGAGCGAAATATTGAACGTGCGTCAGCCCTCAAAGAGGCAGGTCTTCAGTTGCACTAAGATTCTGACCCAAGACTTGAAAACGCTGACCATGAGTACGTGACCATATACACTAGGCTACTACACAGGAGGGTGGTTACCACCGTATTAGCCATATCAATGATACGTGACTCCAGTGGAGTAACGGAAAATACTAGAGCCCCCCTGATAAGTCAGGTTTTGGGACCCAATTGGTTAAATACGTACTTAGCGTCAGTCAAGCTTTGGGTCCCGAGAGCCCTAGGCCCCTTGGATGCGGAGAGGTACGTTACGCCACTGTGGGGCCCCAAGATTTAGGGTGTGTAAGAAACAAGTTATAAAATATTCTTTGTTACCTTTTCTGGCCCCAAAGAATTTCGATACAGGTCCACTCAGAACTAGCTACATCAGTGTTACCATATGCACGTTATATCACCAAAGCTATAAAGAATTGCTTCAAAATTAAATCTTAAGAAAACCCGAGCTGAAGAGCTGAATTTCTGAAAATTCTCTTCTAAAAGTAACCAATCATCATCTACAGTTTGAAAATACCAAATGAAACCTTTCCTTATATTTCCCTTCTTGTGCTACATCACACATACAGGCACATATGCGAACTCTTTTTTATTTGAGTATAGATACAGATAAAACTTTTTTAAATAATTTTAAGTGAAGCGTACCATTAATTCTGTTTCGTTTCTCCAACGAATATTCTAATTCGAGATTTACAACATCCCTATATATTTTAATTAAAACATTTTAAGAATCTCTAAATATTTCTTTTTTCATATTTAACACTCTGAATAAATCGTTTTTTTTTAGTGCCCTACACTTAATCTTTAATCACTTAAAGTTTTTGATCATCATTTCAAGACGAAGAAAAGCTCTGAGATATCTTGCCATAGCCACATGTCCACTTTTCCGGATCACCAAGCACTTACTCCACTTTCCCGCTCAGCAGCATGAAGACGAATGGTATCAGCTATCACAGAAGTTATAATTTTAGTTCTCTTTCTTGAGCCCCCTAAACGAAATTAGTGGCTAACGCTTTGGAAGTAAAGAAACCCGGGTTTTCGATATTTTCAGTGGCTTCGTTCACGAACGATTAGTTCGGTTCAAAGTGGGCAGTAAAAGTTAATGTTTCTTAAACCGATTAATGTTCTAAATGCGAGTCATTTGCGAATAACGTTTTTTCCAAATTGAGTTAGAGTGATTTACACTGGCGAGTATTCTAAATTATTCACACATTTGTGTCGCCTGTGTGAAGCGTTCGGCAGTTAAATTTAAGAAACTGCGTAATGACTCGAGATTAGTAAAATTGTTTACTTTTTATCTTTGATATCAATAGAGGTCTTTTCGCTAGATAAACTTTTATCGGCTGGAAAAAAATTGGATTTATGCACAATGTTTACGATTAAGAGTTAAATGTAGTCTTTGCTTAAATTAGTGTGCCGAGTTTTGAAGATAATTTGAATATGCCTTTCTGCTTTGTTTAATGAATAATGCAGAAATTCGGTAGAAAGTGTGGGAAAATTTTGAAAATGTTCCAAATACAGTAGAACCTGTTTTCGTGCAGTCCTTTTTTTGCGATTTTATTTTTGCATGATTTTGTGTGTGATCTTTTTTCATGTGGTATATGAATTTCAACGCATTTTGCGCCAATATAATGTTTTCTGTCAATGTGTACTTATATGGACTGAAAAACGCTCTGTTCATTGGTTATAAACAGTCTCTAGACAACGCACGTTCAATTGCTTTCTCTCAATGCACTAGCAGCATATTCTTGACTGAAGAAGAAATTTTCAATGACAGTGACATTATCAATAATTTGATAGATTATGAAGGCGGATAAGAAGAACCGGATTTTTTGAAAGTGGATAAAATGCATGCAAGGATCCGGCTTTCGAACAAATCAGAAAGCATTTTCTTGAAATAGATACCAATTCCGAAAGAAGTTTGAAATTCCAAAAAGAGTTTCGATCATGCATATTTGGTTATCGTGACGTTCACAAGCAACTAATCAACCGACGGTCGTCACAAAACCTTATCATTTACTTTATTGTAAGAAAAAATAAATCGAAATTGTATCTTCAAGTGACGAAAGCGATTTTGAACTTATTCATCACAGGAAGATCGGCGCTTTGGGTTACCATGAATAGTAACGTAAGATCATTTTGAAAATTTCGCCAATTAGAAATTAGATGTTTTTAAAATGTTTCCATGTGGAATTTAATTACTTATTTCGTTTGCAAGTACTTTCTCATAAATTTCGAAATAATTGACATATTTTTAAAATGCGACTTTTTTTATGTGGTCCCTTTTCCCCGCATAAAAAACATCGTATGTCGACAAAGTTGTTAGTTTTATATAAGTATTTATGAAATTTTCGCATATTTTTTTTTGTGCTGTTTCTTTTTATGTGATTCATATATACCGTTCAAAAGCGCGACGCGCGCGGGTTTTACAGTACTTGATTAATAGGCTGATATGAAACAGCATGAAAAGTAATTGTACATATTCGATTTAAAATTCCGTTCTTAAAATCAGGTAAATACTTCTTTAAATAATTTATTTCCCCTTATTTTTAGGCCGGTACGTTATACAATTATTTAAAATTGAGTGCTTTTCGCATAAAATATTCAACGAAAAGGTTTGGGATCTTTGTACAATGTTCATTACTAATAGTAAAATAGAGTTGTTGCTGAAGTAAATCATACAATTTTAAGCAAAAAAAAATTTTTTTTTTCAGTACGGTAAAAAAATAAGGTTATGAAGTAGTTAAAATTTTGTTAAATATTTTAAATACGTCAGTAAAATGCTGATATGCGGCAATAAAAAAAGACTCAGACAAATAAAAGTTGTGTGTAAAAAATTCTTAGATATTTTTAAATTTCCTCAAATAAGAACTGGTTTACGTTTATTGTGGAAAAATATAGGAAGGTTTTGTAAAAATGATCTTGCGAATTTACGTTGTGATTAGTTTTCATAATAAATAAAGAATTTGTTTTCCACATCAGTCGATATGCTCTGAAAATTTTCTTTAAGTTCAAATTTAATTTGGAAAGCAATTCCCCACCCTCCTTATTTCAATGTAATCGAAAGGGAAATTTATTATTTAAGTTTAAAATTTAGTTGTTTAAGTTTTTTAAATGGTACTTCACTGTTAAAGTAATATAGGATTTCGTCATTGTCATAAATAATTTTACAATTTTATTTATTGATTTATTTATTCATTTTGTATATTTTTACAAAAAAAAATATATTTTATAAAAGATATTCCGGTTTTTTATGTAATATCTAGAAGCAGAAAGCGAAATCAGAATACAATTTCAGACAAAAATATGCTTTCAATATTTAAATAATTGAATGTGATTAATTATAACGTATACATCCATTTATTAATCAACGACTTTGAAATTTAGAAATTGTTAATGAGTATGAAACTAAAAAAATATTTGCATTTATATTTAATTCTAAATCCTGTTTTGTGTCAAAATAGAGGAATAAGTATATGGAGTATATCTCATACTGAAAAATAAAATTATTCAAACAGATATTAGTTTCAAAATGAAATAAGATATTCTTTTTAGTACAGAGAATTAAAACTAATATTAACATTAGAATATCTTTCAATCTGAAAAATATTCAAATTATTTTCTTTAACATTGAATGAAGGAGGCATTAAAATATGCAGTATTTCCTCCAACAAAAGTTTAAAGTTAGGGCATTTTAGGACTTACACATTTTAATATAAGGTGATAAAATTTATATTTTTCCTGATAGATTTGAACTTTTGATATTCTCAGCCAAGTGAGTTCATTTTAAATATTTTATATTCAGAGCATTAAAATAGTCGTAAATTTGTTTAAATGTTTTTTGACACATACAGTGTTTGAGTAATAGCTTTGCCATAAATGTATATATATATATATATATATATATATATATAATTCTATTACTAAAAATAGATTAAATATAAACAAGGAATCATTTTTTAATATATTAAATTAATTACTGCATCATCAGAATTTCTGTAATGTAATCCTTTCTCATAGGAAGATGACCGTTGTAGCCTTTTAATTAAGGTAACGGACTCGTGGCTGGAATGTCACGAGTTCGAGTCTAGTACCGCAGAAGATCCGCTATGTAGAGGATGGATGAAAGTTAAATTTGTCGATGCCCGAACATCATCCCGTTGGTGTGGTGTGATAGTTAGGAGAAGGAGATGCTAGCTCAAGTGTCGTTGTAATTACTTGACCATGGTTCAAAATTATGAGGTACATCGATAAAAGCCTTTGAGTAGTTAAATAGTGCGACTTAAAAATTCACTCATTCTCACAGAGAAGACGAGCATATATATTAATAACAAATAATATTTTAAAAAATTAAGTCATTTCTTATTTAGGTCAACAGAGAAATTTTTTATTTTAGTTACTTTTTATTAAATAAATCAATTATAATGTAAATATGTAAAAACATGTGACAGAATCACAATATTAAGCGGCAAACACCTTTAAAAATAATATTAAAAGCTTTCTAACCACATTAAATTTGTAATTACATTTTTTAATAAAAGTGGAATATAATTGGAAAGTATTTGTCTTAAAACCAGTGTAAAAGGAATGCTGACGGTAACAAACATATGGTTATTCAGGTTAAGTTAAATCTTCAACACAAATTGAACAAAAGCTGTTTTATACAATGGTGCTGCCATCTAGAGGAATAATATCGACTGAACTATATCTCTTAAATTGTAATTAATTTAATTTAATTAATGAATTGATGTTTGAAAAAATGTATTAACATCAAGTGACATCCACAACAAGTTTTAAAAAATGTATCTGAACTTGAATGGACGAAGAAAAATTATTTTATTAACGATTGAAAATTTGAACGTATACAAATACATATAGGGAGAGTGTGAACTAATAGTAGGAACTGAAAAAAAATTTAAATTTTTTATTAAATCTTAAAAAATAAGTTTGTGACGGATCTATACGTGGTTCTACTAACCCCTTGAGGACTCTTTAAGAAAAATATTCAATTCAACCAACTTTCACCGAAGGTAAGAAAACGTGATTATGCAAATTATGATTATTATATAAATTCTGTATTCGCGAGTTTTAAGGGTTAGTGATATGTTGATCGAGAGTTAGTGAAGGGAGGATTGTAAGTTATTGAAGTATGAATCTAAGATTATTAAAGTGAAAATTGAAGATATCCAAAGTTAGGATCACTTGGATGTGAGCTGATCAAGATAGATATTAGTGTTCAAGGATTCAACTGTAGGACTTCTGCTTTAGAACAATACAGGTTTTGGGCGTATTATTTAAATAGTAAATTGTTAGGGCACGTCGGAGTTGAAACCGAGCTTGCATAGGTTATCGTAGAAATTAGTTGAGGGTCTGTAATATTATCCCCAGGCTAACGGGTCTCACCTTCGCGTTCTAAATAGTGATCAAACTATCTTAATTGTATTATTATTGTGCTTGTGTTGATAAGTGTGACAATAAAATAATTTTAGTGAATCATGTCTTCTGATCAATTAGTTGCTCCCACACTTCTAGCCGGGTCCGAGAGTGAGTGAGTGAGTGATTTTGGGGTTTATTGGAGCAAGAGCCGATTTCGGCTATACTGCGCCAAACATTTGTTTTAATATCTGTGGTCTAGACGGCAAGAGAGAAAGAAAGAATGAATTGAATGACAAGAAAGAGGGTCGAAAATAGAGAAGGATCACTAGGGTACCCCGGGTTCGTGAAGCCCCTGTTTACCAAAGACAGTAAACCCCGTGGGAAAAGGAAAAGATCACTAGGGCACCTCGGGATTGTGACACCCGTACTCACCTAAAGAAGGTGAGCCCCCTGAGGGGCCGGGTCCGAGAGTAGACAAGGGAAGGGGGATTAGAGGGAAGTAGGCATAGCCTAACATCACAAGTTGGATACAAAAAATCATATCTTTGAATTTCAGAGAAAGCAGAATGCTGGAGGGTATTGATGGACAGATCTACCTATATTTGCTTTAAATTTAAAAAAAACTTTATGATCGAAAAAACATACAACAAAAGCAAAAACTTGACTGTATTATCGCTGCAATAGTATAAAAGAAATAATTTGGACGCTGATGAAAAACAATTGTTATTCACCAAATTATTAGAAATATTGAGATTGTACACATTAAGCTTTAAAGCAATTTCTTTTAACATAATGGCAAAAGTAGTACAGAAAAGATTTCGCTAAAAGTCAAACGTCGCAAACTTTTAAGAAAATGGTTTTTTAAAGGAAACTTTACGGCACAGTTCCTTCTCGAAGATACAAAGCGGAGTTGAAATTGAAAATTTTATGGTAACTTACTGCGTTCGGAACCGTCATTTTCAAAAGGCGGGGGAAAAAAAGAGAAATAATTTTGTTTTGATATTTAATGTCACTTGATTTAGAATATACACATAAAACTATTTTAACATTTAAATTATTGCTATAAGAAATCACTTAAATGCAATTTTTTGGCAGAAAATGAAGAAAAAAGGACATTTTTTCAAATTATCCTCCTGTTTTAGAAAGTCTATAAAAAAAGTCTACATATATAGCTTTTGTTTATATACATCTAAGACTTATCTACAGAGCCTTAACTAGAATTTTGAAAAAAATTACATTACTTTCAATTGAAAGGATAACCGGCTTCTTTTGTTTAAATTTCAATATTCTAGTGTATTAAAATATAAATAAATCCACTTTTAAAACACTCAACTCAAAAATCCTAGCTTTGGTTTTGCACAGAAGTGTTGATTACACATCGGGAAATATTATTATAGAAGCATTTTCCATAAAATGAGAATGTTTTTAAAGTATGCCACATATTCATGCCACAAAAAATGCATTCAAATAATTTTTTACTATAATAATATTTTAAAACATTTTATATGCTTATTTTGATTCAACTGACATTAAATATAAAAAATATCTACTTATACGCTTTTGGAAAACCACGTTTCCAAACGCAGTCCATTACACTAATTCTAACAAAAGATTTGTAAGCGAAACTTTCATTCTGAAAGAATTACATAAATAATTTATATTATTTTAAAATTATTACACTTTAAATTTCTAATTATTACATTAGGATGTCAAAGAATTCTGCACAAATTATTTACATTATCATCTTACAATTATTACATTATGATATCAAAAATTGCACAAATCATTTACATTGTCATTTTCCAAATATTACATTATGGTATCAAAAATTGCACAAATCATTTACATTGTCATTTTCCAATTATTACATTATGATATCAATGAATTGCATAAATTATTTACATTATCATTTTCGAATTATTTCATTTTCAATTATCCTTATTACATCTAATTCAATTCAACCCATTCAGTTATCAGTTATATTTAAATTCAATTCATCCCATTCAATTATCAGTTATATTTAAATTCAATTCATCACATTCAATTATCAATTATTACATTTTCAATTATCAATTGTTACCTTTCAATTATTAATTATTACATTTTCAATTATCAATTATTACATTATCATTTTCCCTAAAATGGTAATGTTTTTAAAATAAGCCATTTTTCCATGCCAAAAAAATGCATTTAAATAATTTTTACTTGAATAACACTTCTTGGCAATTTTATACGTTTATTCTAATTCAAGTGATATTAAATATAAATAAAATATACATTTAAACTCTTTTGAAAAATCACAGTTTCAAACATAGTCGGTTAGCCTAAATCTAAAAATCAAAAAATAATGAAACTCTCAGCAGCACTTTCATTCGGAAATAATTATACAAACACCAATAAATCGATGAACAAGATAAACTCCATTAGACAAATTAATTTATAAGAAATCATAGGTACATTAATCGATATCAAAACAGCAAAGGGACTCTTCCTCCACCTCAACCGAAACTCTACATTTTTAACTCCTCCCAATACATTCCAATCATCGTCATTCCTAATCCAAATGTGACTAGAGGGCATCTTTAGAGACAGGAAAGCTCCACTTTCCTCTCTCACTTTCAGCGTGTTGCCATACACATTTCGCCTCCTTCCTATTTTCCCAAAACTCTCAAAATTCCAACCGGAATAAAAGCATCTGGATATAAACTCTCCAGAAATTTCTGCAGATGTCCACGACATGGAATGGCTCTTCAGTGGTCTCATTCAAGGGCTGAAACAAAGCCATTTAAAAGGACTCTGAAACTACTTTAATCTTTCTCGCTCATATTCGGTTTGGAAGGAAGTGGGTCTCTCTCTTTCTCTCTTTAATTGCTTAGAACAAACTGAGGTACAAATTTGGAAATACGGGAACTTGAAAATAGAGTTCATTTACTAAGCATTGAGGCTGTGCTGAGTTATGCTCTTGTGATGGAGTAGAGGAGGCATATGCTGAAGGCTTGTGGATGCAACAATTTGAGCTGCATTGATTCTTAACTGATGTTAAATGCAACAACTCTTTGACATAAACAGAAAAATTAGCTGAGAGGAATATACATGTAATGACTTCGAACATACCACTTGCGCAAAAAATATTTTAATAAAGCATTATTTTTTTTAATATCCTCGAGATAAGTAGATTAAAAGGATTATTCAATTTAGTGGGGTTATTTAAATAAATGACACACACATGGGAAACACGTGTAGAATTGGAAAAAATATAAATCATTATACGTTCTATAAAAAAAATAATTTTAATTGAAAAATTTCAATGAATTAAAAAACTAATTTCAAATAAGTTTATCTTGGACACAAATTGTTAGAGACACGTCCATATTTAATTTAAAATTCATATGAAAATATTCGGCAGTTTTTGACATCACTGGTAATCACATATCAACTCAGATAAGAAAAATATGTTTGTCTGAATTAAATAGAACAGCAAACTATTCAATTACCTGCATATGTGAGAGTATTTAAAGCGAATATTAGTTTGTGCTGAATTGTTATGCGCCCAGAGCAAAAATAGTACGGTTTTTTATGGCGTTATGTGGCCGTAATGTTAATATTTATTGTCCAATAATGTGGCCACTACATATCCGAGTAAAAGAAAACGGATATGCATTATAAACTCAGATCACCACTTCCATCGAAAAAATCAAAAGCAATGTCAGTCCAAGAAAAGTTATGTCAATGGTTTCCTTTGATTTCCATGACCACTTTTGATTGACTTTCGGCCACGAAAGTGTACTAGAAATTCTGCGCAATATTGCAGTACTCTCAGAAAACATAGCCAAGCAATCAAAAGTCTAGCCCTCTCTCACAATAAGTTATCCTTTTTCCTGATAATGACGAAGCACACGTCTCTTGTGCAACCCATACGACCATATACCGATTTCGTTGGGAAGAGTTGAAACTCTCAGTGTACAGACCAGGTTGGTTTCCTTGTGATTTTTACATTTTTTTTTACCGTTTATGAAATCTTTGTAATGGAAATGTTTTAATTTGGAAGACAAAATGAAGGAAACAGAGAGAGACCATCACCATTTCAATCATTTTACACTAAAGGCACCGACACGCTACCGATAGGATGAGATCAGCGTTTCAACAATTATGCCATTCTTTTATAATTACCGTATATTCCGGCGTTTAACGGGAACTTTTAATATAAAAATAAGATAATAATTTAAGGGTGTACGTTATACGCACGATATAAAAATGATATATTACTACATATATGCAAATAATATTTATTAAAAGAAATGACATATCTTATGAACTTTCATCATTAGATAAAATGGAAGGATCGCCATATTCTTCTTTCATGATATCTTTAGGCACATAATCGAATTCTATTTCTACTTTAACATCACTCTGTTACTTTTATCCATAAATAAATAATCATCTTCCCTTTTTTCATCTAGATTTTACTTCCTTTTGCAACTAACTTTTGAAATATATCAGGTTTAATTTTCTTGCATGTATTTTTATTATCCACTCACAGATTCTTTCTAGACCGGAATGAAGCTTTTGACCTCATTTTTAAATGTTTTTTTTACTTACTAACATTCACATGTTTTCTAACATCCTCTTTTCTACCTCTTTAGGGGCTTAGTTCTAGAAGTATACCGTTTCTCGAAAGCCAGGTATAATCATTTCTTCGAATAAATGATTTCATAAATAAATGTGCAGCGCATGAACACCTCAAGTCTCTTCGTAAAATAAATAAATAATAAAATAAAAAGAGAACGTGCATTATGCGACGAATATACCTAAAAATTAAAAAACTGCAGTTGGAAAGTACACGTACGCATTATACGCCGAATATGAGGTGTTAATAAAGGTGTCATTTTATTTAACCTGTCCCCTTTTCGTTTGGAAAACCGTTATAGTTTCCAGGAAAATGCATTGAATCTAACAAATGAATAATAATTTGGGAATAAAATAATATATTACAATTTTTAACATTTATTCAAAGTCTTGTGTCAAATTTATGATCATATCCTAAATAAAATTTGAATTCTGTCTTGAAATAAGCACATTTAATACTAAAAATATTAAAAAAAGCATGAGTTATCTTAGACCTCTAATATACATATATTTAACAGTTTCAATCACTTATTTCGGTTGAAATTGTGTTTTCTTATAAATTCCTCTTAAATTTCAGCTTTAAGCCAATTATATTCGTAGACAGAATTCCATCCCAACTCAGAGATTCCGACTTACCACTCTCCCGTTTCTCCACATCCTCTCCTCCTTCTCAAAACTCCCGAAACCCCATCTGGAATAAAATGTGAAACTGCATGCGGAAGCAGCCTTTACAGATGTCTGCGATACGAGAAACTTTTGAATGGTCCATTCAAGAGGCGGAACAAAGCCGTTTAAAAAGACTCTTAAACTATTTCAGAGCTATGCTCTAACTTGCAGTTGCTTATTCTATTGAAATTGAATTAGTAACGGAGAAATTTGTCATATTTAATTGCTCAAAGCAAGTTGAAAAATTTTCATAGAAGAACACCGGAATCAAGAGTAATGTTCATTTTATATAATTACTGGAATAAACAAGAAATGTATAGCTATAACAACGATACTGAAAATTTCTGAAGATATTTTCCTATTTAGCTAAATGTTACTTTTCTATTTTAATTGGCATTGGTGTAATTCCTTTGAAGTTGTTATAAAAATGAAAATGAATGAAGAAGAATATGAGGTTATTAGAAGTGAATAAATTCAAAGGCTTTCAGATTAACACCAAGGTTTATATTCGGCTGCTTTACTCAGAAACGAATATAAAATATATTAACCCCTTAACTTCCAAATTAAAGCTACGTGATTCACTCCCAGCACTATTGTTTTTTCAAATAGACAATTTCAATGCATTGGGAGGAAAGGAATAGAACGGCTAAAAAAATACATTTTTCACTGAAATTAGTAAAATTGTCGCAAACACGGTCAAGATCATTCAACTACGTCCCAAAGCCTTAGGATTAGTATTAATGATAGTAGCGCAAAGAAAATACTCGTATTTCGAAAAGAAGTATATATACGTCCGGGGCACTTAAAGTACCGGTTTAGTGAGACGGTGTATCCCGACGGCAGTTAAAGGGTTAATCGTTAGAGTGAAGAATTCTGGCAAAAATTACCTTAATAATCCCTTTGAATCCAAACTGAATTTGTATGAACTCGACGATTTCAGAAATCATTTAGAAGTCTCAAAGTAAACAAGTTATTTTATTTAGCTGCATAATGTCATATGATTCCAAATGAAAATGTTAATATAAATATCAGTAGAGCGAACAAGTAAAAACTATTAGTATATTCTAACTGTTTATTAATAATTTATGAAACTATAGTAAATACATTTCGTCTATAATCGTCTATTCAGAACTAAATTAGCTTAGAAGCCACCGTAGTAATTAGAAATAATCCTATTCAGGAAATAGTGTAATTCGAAACACTAATCTCCTTCAAAACTGCTACATAGAGCACCAAGTTTAAAAAAGAAAAATAAGTTTACTTCATTGTATAGTTACACTGTGACTCATAAGAATAGGAAAAATTGATCAGATAAAAGAGAAACATTTTTAGAATAGGATTTAATTGAAATTAAGAATAAATAAAGCAGCCACAAATAGATTTTGAAAATATTTCGCAATAATGATATCATATGGTTAATAACAAAATATGTAATGCGTAAAATTTGTTTGTATTTTAGACATATCGATGCCTTATGATATTTAAGATGCATATCACATATTGATGCATTATTATATATATACTATATAAGATTTTTTTTGAGCTGTTATAAAGATATATTATAGGATAAGATAAATTGTTTGTTTTATTGAAAGAAAAATTGTGTTTTGGTTTCATTCGTGGAATTTTGTTTCAACACATTATAAAATTGTAAATATAAAAAAAAATGATGCCATCTCTATCACAGAAATACTAGGAAATAGAATAAATTTATGTAAATGAAAACTATGAACTAACAAATATAAATCAAATGAAATAATTTGTATATATTTATATAATTTCTTTAAAAAATTGGAAAAACAATTCCATTATGTACATTTAAATTGTTAATGTTTCAAGAAAAAAAAATTCCGTGAAAACCTGATAATTCTCCACATATTTTCCCTTGGTTACCATTTTAGATAACATCTTTATCTAAGAAATTCATACTTTAAAAATGATGATGCATTCATCAATATTCTTTTTAATTTCCTCAAAAATTTGTGATTAAAATGTTATATAAGTATAACGTTACCTTTAAAATCTCATAAACACAAAATCCTTCAATTTAATACAAACCCAAAAGTAATTCATATTCATTACATTTTAGTATTATCAAACAAAACTACAAAATTGCCAATGTCAGTTACAATTTAAATAGCTGCATTTTCAAAGAGCCTCACTATTCGAAACCTTATTAGGAACTACTTAGCAATACAAACGCAACCTAAGCCAGCCACACTCCACTCCACCCCTTTCTCGTTTTCTCTAAGCCCCAACCTGAATAAAAGCGAAAGCTGAATCAGGAAACAAGCTCTCCAGAAATTTGTTGGGAATATCCATGATTCGAGAATGTCCATTCAAGATGCGATACGAAGCCATTTAAAATGACTCTCAAACTACTTTCAACGGTCTCCCTTGCCTGTTCTCATCCCTTCCAAAGGTAATCGAGCTGCTTGTGGAAAGATGCACTCCCATGTTCAAATGCTTGGAGAAAACTGGGTAATTATGTTTGGGGAAATACCGGTCTGTGGAAATAGCATTCATTTCGAAAGCGTTGTGGTAGCGTTGAGAGAAAGATTAAACGGTGTATTGCATAGAAGAGGATGCGTTCTTGAAACTGGCTAACTGCGACTTTAACTGTTGTTAACATTCCAGCATTTTAAAGCGAATGGAGTGGGAACTCGGGTTGACATCTAGAGATATAGTCACTAAGAGTACAATTATTTAATACGTAACAGAGAACGGTAAAAAGAATGGATTTGAATAACCAAATTTAATAAAATCTTCGTTAAGTTTTTGACAATTGTAAATCTGCTGATTTTTTTGGTACACACCCAAAAAAAATCGTAGGTAATGCTTATTAAAGCAGTACAATATAATATCCGCCTATTAATCGGTTTTATTAACTTAAAATTATTTCATTTTACAATATTAAAAAACAGAAAAGTTTAGTTCTGGAAATAACAAGTTTATCTTTTTTTATTGTACAATACAATTCATACAATTTTTGAAATATCGATGCATTTTTAATTTTTATTTCACCAGTTTTATTGAAGTTTTAGGGTTATAAGAGATAAATTGACCTTGGAAAAGCTTAATTATTTTTTTAACATCTGTTTATTTTATTGGGAAGAATAAAAAAATTATGAAACGATCGAAACATATTTATAACAGCAGTGGCATAACGGAGAATATTAGGACTACCCTGCAAACTCAGGTTTAGGGCCCCAAGCCCAAATACGTACTTAGCGTCAGTCAAGGTTTGGGTCCCTTAGAGTCCCTGTCCCCTCCGCAATGCGGGAGTGTACGTTACGCCACTGTATAACAGCCATACATACTTGATGTACAGTAAGAATCATAAATGTATTCATTATGCCTTCAAAGCAGTAGATAAACAATTTTATTTCAAGTGACAGTGCATTATTTTAAATGGAATTAAATAACGTTGAGAAAATGCTCTTTGCAACAAACCTTTTAATTTTGATCCATAACCAAACAATGGGATCAGTTTATCGATTTGCAGCGGTTTTCATCAAAGGACCCATTTTCTGTTGGGGAACTTGATGGTCAAATAGTTTCACGTGGGAAAGTATCCCAGACTGAACATCCCGACGCTAATGTTCTAAGGGAAGTCGACCTTTGACCTCCCTTGATTCAGTCAGCAGTGAGGTGGCCGGCGCAGTTCCCACCCTAACCATCGGCTTCAAAGTCCACCGCGTGAGGAGGACTTGGACCAATAGTGGAATATTTGTCCCGGCTACTTTCAAACAGAAGTGATTTTGCATCACGCGTCACTTTTGTGGGAGTGACGCATTCCGTGAAACCTAGATATTCTCGAGACGCTAAGGAGTTTCATAGACACCAAAGAGACACTTCTATAAGCCTCAATACTCTACACCAGAGGTGGCCAACCTTTTCGGTAAGAGTATCACTATATAATGACAAATCATTACGCGTGCCACTTCCAACTTCTTCAAAAAACAAGAAGATATAAAGAGCTGAAAAAATGTTACTTTCAGACGGGTAACAATCAACGTCTTGTAGAGAAATTGAAAAAAGGATTTATGAAAATATAAGCAATTTTTTCTTACCATTTTCAAAATCATCCAACCTAGCACTGAATGAATCCTTTAAAATGAAAAATAAATTTTTAAATCTTATATAGATTGGAGCATTATTAACTTTGGGTGATAGTTTCGGCATATTGTGAAAAGTGTTAATCTTTTTTTATAAAATAGAGACAAAACATGTAAAAGCTTCCTTACAAAAGATATCTGATCAACCAGGATAGGAAAACATATTCTTTCCCTGTTTACCAGTAATCTTATATTTAAATGCCCCATCATATCGGTAAGAAAAGCTTAATCCCACAGTCAGTCTTCATTCTTGAGTAGTAGGCACTCTTCGGGCAATTCATTGTTTACTTTCAGATATTTTAAAACACGCTCTCTCAAGTTCCAAAATTCCATGCGTTCACTTCTTTCGGAAAGCTAGCGCACACAACAATGAAGAAATATTCTTTACATGATAATTTCCTATTGTAATTCAATTAATTAAAAGTGTCTAAAATAAATGTTGAGGTTTTTGTCCGAGACAACCGCATTTTAATAAAATTGCAAAGAAAAAAGTATTATAGTATCTTAGCGTGCCACTGTTACAACTCCGGCGTGCCACAATGTGGCCCACGTGCCGCGGGTTGGCCATCTATGCTCCTACATGGACTATCTCACCGATCGATTTCAGATTCACTCAAACTCTCTGACACTTACTATGACCTATCAAGGCTCGCATCTACAAGCATTCCAATGTTGTCTTACTGCCGCCTTCCTCTGGAATTTTGCCTAAACAGGGACCTCAATAGCGTTGCACCTTAGCATTAGTAACCAGTGGCGTAACGTACACACCCGCAACCCCCGCATCGTGGGGGTGTTAGGGGGCACAAAGCTTGACTGACACCAAGTGAGTATGGTTTTGCAATCATTTATAATATCTGACTTGGGGTGCAAAACCTGAATATGCAGGGGGGGGGGCTAATGCTCAGTGTTCTCCATTACGCCACTGTCGCTACAGATGGATAAAACGATAAACTGGCACTCTTCACATCAGTGCCCAACCGTAATATTGGCTATGAGCTCAGACATATTTAACGGGCTTCGATCTCCATACTACAGTGCTTCTCAAACTTTCAATGCTTGCGACCCAATTTTCAATCAACATTTTCATCGCGCCCCCCTCCGTACAATAACAATATATAGAATGTAATAATAATGTACTATGACGTAAGGCTACAATACGACTCTAATTATAAATCGCACAAATTAACAATATAGTATAAAATCTTGAATATTACAAGCCCGTGGAAGTCACTAGTAAGTTTTAGACCTGTTCTTAACTTAGTATTGATTCATTAATTATCAAATATTTTGTATAAGTATATATATATAAGTATTTTATATCAATATAAATGTGTCAGGATGTATTCTGATTTGATTATTTTTAGTAAATTGATATTTTTTGAAAAATAAACTTCTATTTTTGACTTTTCGAAATGCTCGAACCTGCCACATAGGGTTGTCACGCCACTCTATGGGGGCTCACCTAACAGTTTGAGAAACGCTGCCATAATAGATAAGTCTTTGCACAAATATGAGACAATACGTACAATTATTCTTGATTAAGCATTCGTTACTTGGGAAACTAAAATACCACAGTCAACAGATGCTCCGAAAAAATTAAACATTTTTGTATAAAAAAAAAGTAAGGCAATTTTCAGATAAAACGAAACTGGATATAAATTCACCAATTGCCTACTTTTTAAGTAAATTTCAATCATTTAATCTAAAAATTAAAAACTCTATTCAAGTAAATGTAGTATCCCCTTAATGTTTAAAATAAAAACCCACTCATAAAATTAAAAATTAAAAGTACATTGTTTTAATAAGAAGCCTCCATCCTTAATCTTTCCAATTAAAACTTACGATTCCTTAAATGCCTAGCCCTTCTTACCATTTTCAGCCTCGAATTTTTTATTTAAAAAAATTATTCCTCGCGTCAAGTGAAACAAGAGATAAGGAAAAATAATCAAAATCCTGTCTTCCAGCAAAACCCGGTGAAATAAGAGGGGGAAAAAATACGTTCCATACGAAAACGCTTATAAGAATAAAGCATAAGCGGAAGATAAGATAACAATCATCTTTAATCTCGTTTTTAAAGTAGGGGAGAAAACCGCACCAAAATAAAAATTTGGAAGGGAGGGGGCGAAAGGATATAACCGTCGAGTTTTTGAACGTCGAAAACTGGGTATTAATCAAAATAGGAGTAAAAAGGGTCTACCATTAAAGCCTTTCCTCTAGTCTCTTAAATCTCCTATATCCCTTCATCCCTTTCTTGGCTAAAAGAAAACTTTGTGGCCAGAAGCAAGCTATTCTCGAAAAATAAGAATAAATGGCGAAAGAAAATTTAAGCATTCAAAGCACCAAATCCTCCATCCACCCTCTTCCATGTCCCGTCCTCCCATTGGCGGAGAGAATGAAGGGGGTGCACGAAGAAGAATACCTCTCACCGTATTTGCATAGGATACTATTTGGTATTTAAGTCACATAATGGTGACAGTTTCCTATTGTCTGAACTGAATAACGTAATTTCGGCTTTGGAAATAACTTTTGAAATATTTTCTTTCAATTCATTGGCTTGTCTGATTACTATGCGATACTTAGTATGCAGTGGGGGAAGAGGTTTTCCAATCCATAGGAACGAGACGTCTGGAGATAGGAAGGCAATTTCGAATATTGCCCAGAGCTAGTGATTTTATAGCCATTAGTGAGTAACGATCGACCTCACATATGTGCTTAAGAATTTCATTTCCAAGATCCCATGTGTAACGATTTTTGCTGTTGCGTGAAGCTTTCTTCTTTTATGCGCTTTTCTTTTGTTTACTTTCTCGTCTTCTCATTTGCCAAATGGTACATCCATTAATAACAGAGTAAACACAATTTGCCAAATAAAGATCCCCTCTAAAGTGTAGAGGGTTCTCATTTTTAATCATGTTGTAAAACCTAAGTGCGTTTGTGTATAGAAACCCGCAATGGCTTTCCTCTTTTTTATGTTTTAGAAAATCCCCGCTTTACTTTTATTAGTTTTGAATTGAGGGAATGTAAATATACATGCTAATGACGGCTATTGTTTGCCTTAAGTAATTTTTGCAAATTGTTATTTATGCGTTTTTAATGTTTACATTTACTGGGGTGTAGAAAAGAGTAATGGAATTGATGAAACATAACCTGTATAAACTTTACATTCTGTTTTTATGTATTGTAGGATACATTTTTTTGCTCTTGAATGCAAATATAACACATTGAATCAAATTTTATAGAGACGAATTAATAACGTATTATATGGTGATTATACTTTTTTTATACCTGTATTCCTTATATGTATATGTAGAACTTATAATATTATTTTATAGTTTTTATACCTTCAGAAACTTTTTAAAAAATATTTTTTTTCAAGAAATAATGTAAACTATTTAAATTAATCAGTTTGTGTACTGACTTGAGGAAAGAAAATTTTGAAAAGGTAAAATAAAAGCAAAATAAAACTGGAAACCATAACAGTAAGTATATCATTTGAAATACGTAAAAGTGATTCATCTTGAACATAATTTGAGGACGATAATATTACTACAAAAAACTCATATCTAGAAAGTACAAAAACAATTAAATTTTACTACTTTGGGGATTTTTTTTAGATATAAACTTTAAAATATACAAAGATAGATACTTTCCTGAAGTAGTCGAAAGTTTTTATGGAGAGGGGAAAGATCAGCTAAAAAAACTGATAGCGATAATAATTATATCTACTTATACAATGCGAATTCTGAACAGCAGATTTCTAATTTTTTTCCCAATGGAGCTGCATTTTACCAATTTAGCCTTTACAGGCATTGCATGTCCCCAAATGCTTAAGCCATTTTATGGTGGCACCATCTAGTAGCGACCTCGTTACCAAATTTTGACGCAAACTGATTCACTTAGACACGTCGTAAATCTTTTCATGTAAAGTAGCTCTAATGATCATTCCTGATGATAACTTCTGATTCCCCTGTTTCTCTTCCACAACTCAACTCATTTTCATTCATTACACTTTTAATTAAGTAGTAATGCTGATTTTTATATATCACAGTTATTTCATAATAAAAGGTTCTCGACTCAAACATGATAATAAAGTAGATTTAGAAATATTAAATCGATGCCACTCAAACTCGAATGCGTTTAACTTTTTTTGGATTTAAGATAATAATAATAAACGTATTCTTGGATTATTATTTTTTTATTTATGAAGAAAACTACAAAAATAAGGATCTTTGCCTTGAAGCAACACTAAACTAAGGAGTCAAAATCTGTAGCATGGCAGCACATATTACGAAAAATAAAAGTTTCTGAAGCAATTTTGAACCCTATAATTATTATTATTGTTATTTATGAAGACACAGTTGGCTTTCTCTTTTCGTAAATACCAATAATTAAATAACCAATTACAATTTGCGACAAGTAGCTCCGTCTAGTTGTTTTCTTTGGAGCCAGCTCGTTATTTAGAGTATATATATCACGGGTTACAGTGACTGATTACTTTATAAAATCAATTCTATAAATCTGGCAAACGATCAAATTGAAAGTTATTTACAGACTCTACATCAGTGTTTCTCAAACTTTCAATCTTTGTGACCCAAATTTCAATCATAATTTTCATCGCTCCCTTCTTCATTGTGCAATGTAATGAAGGCAATAATTATGCACTTTGACGCTAAGGCTACAATAAAACCTTGGTTATAAACCATACAATCTATCAAGATAAGTATTAAACTTTGTATATACATTTTAGGTAAGTTACTTTTAAATGATAATTTTTTTAAAATAATATTTTTTTGATTTTGGAATTTGTGATGTTTTCGCGAGCTCCACGTAGGGTTGTCACGCCCACCTAGGAGGGCATGCCCCATAGTTCGAAAATCGCTAGTCTACACTATGCTACAAAGGGTTAAGTAAAATTCATATGGGAACCCATTATGAAAATAACAAAAACAAAACACATGCAAATTGAACGCTATTTTTTCATCTGGTATCACCTAGGGGTCTTGGCCATTCCAAATATTTTTTTTTCTAATGATAACGAGATTAAAAGAATTAAAGTAGCTATACCATATAAAATAAAACAGGCTTTATTTCTCTTCAATGGACAATTTAGGAATACTTCCCTCCAAGCGGACATCTAAACACAAGCCTTCTTGAGAGTTCTTTTCAAGATTCAGTTTCACTTTTATTTCGAAAAGGATTTAAGGAGAGGAGCAAAGGATAGAAAGGGATTGGGACAACGAGATTATAGAAAGTAAAGTTTGGCTTCCTCTTGAGATAAATATCTGGGGAAAGTTTGGTTAAGATCGGGAATTGGATGGAATTCATTGGAAAAGAGTTAAAAGAGCAATTGATGTGAATGGCTATGCGACTTTTATCTATAATATTCTTCCTGTGGCCACGCGCGATTGAATTTCTATTTTGTGTTTTACTTAAAAGACCTATTTTCTGTGTGTGAATAACACTCGTATTATAAATAAATAATCAATTTATTTTCTTTCAATGTTTTTGTGATATATATTACCCTTTGTGTGTATTTCCTTGTTTGTCCGTTTGTATTTTTTATTTATAATTAAATATTTAGTAGCTTCATTCTTAAAAACATTTTATGCTCTAAGATAGAGGTCCCGAACCTCCGGGCTGCAGCCCAATAAATATCCGTAGATCGCATGGTAACAGGCCACCCAAGGAACATTAAATTGTTTTTATTTTATTTACTATGGTGTGTTTCTGTCGGGTTTGCATGACTTTCCTCGGAAATCACTTTATATTCCATGATAAATCACTTTATATTCCCTTTTTGGTGTAATTGTATTTTAATTCTGAAGGTATATTTGAGTACAATTAAATTAAAATTATTAGATCAAAACAACTGAAGATATAAACAATCAACGCCCCTCTCCCCTCAGCGGGCCGTGTTAAAATTATCAAACGTTGACCGGGCCACGGCAATTAAAAGTTTGGGTAGCACTGCTCTAAAGAATTAATTTCTAAAAATAATGCAAGTTTAAAAGTAGTCAAATATATGATTCATATACATCCACAAAAAGTTTCTAAAATAAAAAAATGTATATACATTTAATTTCGAAACCTTTTAGGGAAAATATTTTATATTTGTAACAGGTTATCAATCGCATTTCTCTTAACTAATCTCTGTGGGTTACTTTATTGCAATTTTTATATAAAAATCTCACCTTGTGTATCCATGTGAGTATTATTATTTATTATACTATGAAAATTAAGAGGAGCAAAGTAGAAAACAAGTCTTTTCCACAATACTTTGCTTTTATTAATATTGTGCCTATATACATGTATACACTGATAAATACATGCATTATAGTATGAATTATTTCTCCTTTAGCATAAATGACCTCTTGAACACGCGTTTTGTTATTGACTATACTTAATTTAAACCGATATCCTTCACTTCATCATTTTTGAACAGCATTATTATGGTATTAGTTGTCACGCGCTCCGCACACACAGTCCACATAACTAAACTTATCTTCAAATATTCCTAAATTTCTCCACGGGATTCAAGTCTGAGAAATTCCCAATCCAGTTAAGTGTACTAGCTTACAAGATGAAAGTCTTACTATTTTTAAATTATGAGAAAAAGCCTAGCATGTTGAAATGTCCCAGAACAAGTTTGGATCAATAGACCAAACATACTTCATAATATTTGTATGATCTTGGTTGAATCAATTCATCATACCTTCAACAAAAACTAAACTTTCAGTGCCCCCTGATTGAGAAAAAAAATTCTAAAAAATTTGTTTCAGGGTCTTTGATGGATTCATGTTCAAGTTCACTGTCACCTTGTCTCATGGCATGTTTGAGTAACCTTTGTAGCGAATATTATTGGGATAGGAAACCAGTTGATTTCGTCAGGGACGAATACCCAACAGTGAATGCTTTAGATTTAAGGGGGCAGAAAAGGCTTCCGGCAACACACACCTCTTATTTTTCAAGATAGACTCTTCTAAGCGCAAGTGCTGTTGAACTCTCATTCGAAGTGTGAAAGATTGGGAGATAGCGAGCTCAGAAGCGAACCTGTTTGAGAGATGATCTGGGTAAGATAAAGAAGGGGAGTTCTGTAAGATGGTGGGTCTATTCTTGTGAA